>CAUDNR010000165.1:0-13290 GCA_958430865.1 Entrophospora sp. SA101 | reverse complement strand
CATAAAATGTTTCACAATTTTGGTGTAACATGCTGCGCGCGCACCCTGCGCACCCTGAATTTCCAACACTGGTGGTGATAACTCTCAAGGATCACTGGTGATATTTTAGTATTAATATTAATATTAATATTAAAAATTCGGATTTGGCATTAAGCCGAACCGAACCAAACCGTTCGGAACTTTACATTTATTATTCAAATTATTTCATCTGGTATATATTTCGAACCAAGTCAAACCAAAGGCTCGAGTAAAATGAATCAAAAATTGGGTGATTCAAATCATTCAAATTTCATTTGATTCATTCAGTGCATTAGTTTTCAACACTCAGGAATTTATTTAAGAAATTACCAGGCATACAGAAATTCCAACATTTCTTTTTGAAGCATCTGATCCTAACGTTGTCAAAACTCGGGAGGTTGCTAACGGGCCTTTACATGTCTCATTAAACAGTTGTGAAACAGTTTTCAAATTGAACGATTCTTTTTTCAACAAATTGAATTGTTTTCTTTACCTAAAAAAAGAGATCATTTGCAAATAAACCAAAGCCATACAAAATAAATGTATTGCTTGATTTGACTGCTTCTGGATGGAATCTAATCAGAGAAGAAGTATTGATTAAATTTCATAACTGCAAGGATCCTGAGGCAAGGTATTTGCTAGACCTTTTAGATAATATTATACCATTGGTTCTAGATTTTTATCCAGTTGTATTTCGAAGTGGAAGTTGGTCTGCATACAGGGAAGCAATGTTTTGTGCTTAGGTGTTCTTTTATAGGTATGGTAGTAAAAATTATAATAAAGTGCCATTGGCATTTTTTAGTGATGTATTTTATTGGTTTACTACACATAATCCAATGGCACATACCATTGAACAAAATATTCACTTATTTAATGACTATTATGTTGAGAATTTCCATTCTTCATTACGCCTTCAAACAAATGCATCAAATTCAGCTGAACAAATTATACAACAAGCCAAAATCATTGATCAATCACATGGTTCTAATATATTTAAGGAAAATTTTTCAGATTCCCATAATATGGGGCATACTGCAACAAAACCAGACAAAGTGGACATTTGTATTACTATTACAGAAATTTAAGGGATCAATAGTATTTGTTTAATATCACAATCGTGTTACAATGTAATGTGTTCAATGATATTTATCTAGACAAAATAGTTAATATGAAACTCATTTACATCAGGTCTATACATGAAGTCGAAATTAAAATACCAATGTCAAAATGTTTCAACTTGAGGCAACTACATAGTAAAAATCAGTTTCGACCTTATTTTGATCCTATTTTGACCAGATCTGCAAATGGTCAAAATAGTTTCGACTTCATGTATAATCAGGTCTACTATGGGACCAAAGAATTACAGCACCATTAGAAGTATTTTGAAAAAGGATCAAGGTAAAAAAATTGCTCCTTATATTTTCAAATAAATGACACTCAAACACTGGAAGTTTATCTAAGAAAAGAAAGGATTACCTATGAAATTTACCAAGAAAGAAAAATAATAAATGTTAGAAAAGAAAGCATCATGATGATGCACTATTACCTAATAAAAAGCAAAAATCTTTAAAAGGAAAATAACTATCATTTTCTTTGATAGTTGGAATTATAGAGGGAAATAACCAAAAATTACTTTCTTATTTTCAATCAAGGTCATTTCTTAGTTTCTTTAATTTCAATTTGTGCAGTTAATTGACCATTCTGTTGTAATTGTTTCTGTCTTTTATTTCATTACTCAGACTTTCTTGAAACTTGGCTATTTCCTCTCTTCTTTCAATTTCTAATGCTTCTTCAGCAGTGGCTAATTCTTCTTGTAATCCATTTATTTGTCTTTCATAAAAAGCGGACTGACTTATTTCCTCACTAGGCAAAAGAGGGAGTTCCTTTTCTTCCATGTCTTCATATCTAATACAAAAACAAACATATTTATCAGCACAAAACATCAATATAATGTTTAGTTTGTAATCTACCACATCTCTCACACTTTTCCGATTCATCATTCTTGAATTTCTCCTTATAACTTTCACACACCACATCATCTGCAACATATTTACCATTTACCTTAACAATTAGAACAAAAATCACATGTTTTCCAACTTGACCTTTCTAAAACTAAAAGTGTGTAAGTTAGTTCTCTCATTAATTATCTACTTACCTCTATTCTAGCAACTAACTCTTGGATTTGGCATTTTTTGTTTTCCACCAATTGATGGAATTCAGTTTTTAATTTTGTTCTTAATCATCTAAATTTGCTTTGCTTTTTAGGTAAAGCAGGTAAATCCTTTTCAGCTAAATGCAATTGATTTTGCAATCCTTTGTTTTCTTCTGTGAGATTTTGTTTCATGATTCTTTTTCTGAAATTATCTTATTAGACACCTCTACTTTTTTCCTTTCTTGTTTTAATTCTCATTCTAATTCACCAATTCTTGCATCTTTATTCTCAATTATCTTACTAGAAATTTCTAACTTTTGGTTTTTCTCTGATATCTCCTTTGCTGATGCTTCTTTCTGAGTTCATATTTCTTTTCCTCCATTTTCTAAAGCCTCTAAATGAATTTCATTATCTATTTCAGCCTTCTCTGCTCTTGCATTTCATTTTTAAACAAGGAGTTTATTCTTTTCTAACTCTTCTTTTAACTCAGAATTCCCTTTTTCTAACTCAGCAATCTTTTCTTCAAGTTTTTTATTTTTTTTATAAATAAAACCAAAATAATTTGAACTATTTCAGGTTCATCCACTAAAGCTTTTAACCACATTTTCAAGAGTGAAATTGTTTCCGAAAATAACTTTCTCAACTCCATTTTCTTTTTGAATCTTTACTCAACCATCCTTAGGTCAAAAATGTTGTTCTAAGGTCATTAAAGTTCCAGCAATTTCGGGACTTTTATTTTCCTTAACATTGTAAATAGCATTTCAAATTCTTAGTTTAAAATCATATTTGTTTACTAATTGCTTTTTTAGTGTTTCTATTTCATTTAATAGTTCTTTCTTTTCTTTTTGTTGTTCGTTTATGATGTTTGTCATGTAAGGTTGTGGGCGAAACCTCCTTAGTAATTGCTGAAACCATGGCAAAACTATATTAAATCTTATCAAAAATCCTGTTGAAACTATGCCAAAATGGAAAAACCTCAAAATGAGAAACTCTGCCAAAACTCTAATAAACAATTAATGTGTAACCTGCCGAAACCCTGCTGATTGATTTCTGGAGGAGTTTTAGCAAGCAACCTTATTGTCATGATTTTCTTGTTTGTTCCTTTTTTTTACTTATTCTTTTAATATACTATACTTATTATATCCTTTTTATGAATTTTAGTATATACATTTTTACTTTAAAAGCGGAAAAAGATTAAACTTATTAAACTTAATGACAGTAAAGGACAAATTAATGAGTGACAAAATCATGGAAGTGATTTTACATGTATTCTAAATATTTTGTTTGTTGCCATTATAGAATGGTTTTGGGCAAGTAATATCTTTATATTCATCTTTCACAAATGGACAAATATTATGATAAAGATATTCTTGTCTTTTGTAATCCAAGGGAGTGGTGTTAACACTAAGATAGATAAAGCTCTAATTTCTTCAAAAATATCTGTTCTCCTAATTTTTAATAAATTAATTTCAACAAAAGAACCATTAGCAACTTCTTGAACTTTCACTGTACCAAGATTAGATACTTCAAAAAGAAAATGTTGATATTTTTGTAGGCCATTTAATTTTTAAAAAAAAATTCCTAAAATAGATTTGATATCTAAGTATTGAAAACCTTTTCCTGCCTTGTAGCATTGAGCTCTATTCAATCCTGCTGGACTAGATCTTTTCACTACATCAACTACATGGTCCAGACTATACATGCAGCCCAAAGTATTTTAACACTGTCATAAAGGGGGTTACACATGTAGTAAAGGGGTTACACTTATGTTTTTAATAGTGAATGCCATAATTAATTTCTACTTTCTACCATCAAACATATCCACCAATTTCTGCAAAGTTACACAATTTTGGAAATTTTGGGATATTTTTTGTAATATTTTGACTGTTTTGAATAAATATTCCCCCTATTTTGTATATTTTGTACCCCTTTAACGTTCTTTTCAGAAATTCTCTAATACCAAACCAATCACTTTTTTTTTATATACTGAATTCAGGATCGCAAGTAATTAGTTGAACAAAATCTGGTTTTGTAATCTGTTAAAGCTTTTTTATAATAATTTTTTTTACTTTTCTTTAATTTATATAGTAACTATGAGTGAAGGAAACACTGGAAATAATAATTCACATATTTGTATTATATGCAACAATACATATAATTCAAAAGATAGTCTAAATCAACATGAAACACGAAAACATTCTAATTACCATGAATATCCTTTAAATATTCTCTCTACTTCTGAATATTCTTTATTAGAATTTAAAAAATCATTAATTTTTAATATTAAAAAAAAATTGACCTTAAATCATAAAAGTTTAGGGAAAAAATCATTAACTATTCCATGTAGTGAAGGCATGTTCCTAAATATTTTTAAAGATGAAATTCAAAGGTATTCACCTGCTAGGCGTTTTTATCTATGTTCATTCATGGGAGAAGAAGGTGATGAGAAATTAAGAGAATTACTTGGTAGCGAAGATTGGGAAATTAGATATTATGACAATAATCAATATGCTTACGTGGATATTATTAATAATCAAATAAAAGTAGTATGGAAAGAAGTTGGGTTGGTAGAAGCAAATGATAGTAGTATCTCTTCTTCAAATATAATTATTAGTTTTTCAACATATAAAGGAAGTCATTAAATTTTTTTTTATTTATTTATAATTATATTTATTATTTATATTTAATAAATTAAAAAACATTAATAATTATAATAATTATTATACTTAATATAAAAAATATTTATATAACCAATTTCTATGTTTATTATGTTTATTTTTACTAATTGTTGGTATATTGTTACAATTATAATATAGGAGGCGATTCTCATGTTCTAAAATCTCAATTACAGCCTTTTTTCTCCCCTTTCCACCATCTTTCAAGGTTTTTCTAAAATATTTACTTATTTGCATATGGTTTTTTTTTTTCAACAGGACTGCATGTGAATGCCTTAACTCATTAATTTAATTAATAAAAGTTCATTATAGAATAAAATAGGTTAGAGTCTTAATTAAAATTTATAGGATCTTTTCCCAAAATGTAAAAAGATATTTTTAATAATTTTTATCATTCACTTCTCTTGCCTACTGTGAATTTTTGTGTTAATTATTAATAATAATTTTACATTTGGTGACGATTGACAAGAACCATAAATTTTTGTTGTTTCAAAATTTTGTACCCCATTAGGTTGCGCAAATCAGTGGATATGAATTCCCTATAAAAAATTTGGTATGGAAAATGTATGGAAACCAGCATAATGGACACTCATTTTGTGCAACAGTCATTTGTATAATAGGCAGGCGGTTACACAGAGCGTGTTGCTTCTGAAACTTCACTAGAATATAGCTGTAGCCTCTCTAAGTCCAGATCATCAGCAAGATCAAAATTATCTCACACTTTTATAATCAAACTTTTGCAAGAACTTTCACCATAACATATGTTATGTTGATCATTTTTTTGTGATCTGCAACAGTGTCCACTATGCTCTCCGCACCCTGAATTTCCAACACTGGACACATTAGTAGAAATAAAAAAAATTACATGCAAACTTAGTCATTATCATGTGTTCAGTAAAATCCTATTTTGCTATTGATTATGTAGTTTTTTGTGCATGTGACTTACTTTTGTAACCTGTACAGCCCTTGTCATTATACTTTGTTGCAGATTATTATAATCAGTCTCAGAAAGTTCTTTGCGAAATACTAGAAATGCCATTTTAGAAAAAGATACCCATAAACTTAACAATTGATCTACTGTATGATTTTTTGTAGTGGCACATGATTTGATCAAATGTTCAATGAATGCCTTATTTAACACGGTAGTAGATATTGCTCGATTAATAAGAAATGGCATTATCATACTTAGATGAAGATAATTGGAAAAGAAGTATGAACCTAAATGGGTAATTGGATTTTGTTGACAGGCCCAAGTTGAAGGAAGTTCAAAGTTGTGCCAAATTTTCAAAAATTCATCTTCCCCTGTTGTAGATAATATTTCAAAAGTTTTTTGAAGCATTTCTTTAGCTAGACCATCCATACAATGAAATGCATCATGTGGGCATTGAATATGACGATCACATATAATTTTATCAAAGATAGGAGGTTTCTCTCAGATACCATATTCTGTTGCAAGGAAATCCTGTTCAATTTGAGTCTGAGCATCATTCATAGCAGCAAACTGCAATGTAGTCTTATGATGGTACCGCCCATGTTTTGAAATGTCAAAAGTAATATCATGTAAATTATTATGGTGAATCATACAGTTATGGCATCCATAATGTGCATTGTGGTTTTTTATTCCTGCCTGTTCATTACCTTCTGGTAAATCACTAGTAATAACTCCCAATCCACCTGTAACCCATACATGTTGATTATTAATTTTCAGTTTATACCCATGTTCAAGTTCTTGAATATCATCAATAAGGGGTTGAAGTACTTTATCACTTGTGGCTGTGAAAGGAATAAACCCAAGAAGAAAATGGTTTTTGAGCTTTTGATGAAGAACTTGTTTCATATTGCCAATCTGTAAATAAATGCCACCAATGGCATGATATGCATTACGAAATGGACCAAACTTGTCAATATAAATGTCTAGAAAAAAATTAAGTACTGGCAGACCATGTGGAGGATCTTGAATGGTGACATACTCAATAGGATGATGATGTCATAAATCAATTGGTCTTGTAGTCCATTGCCCATTTATTTTATATACAATTTCATCAATAGAATATTGATAGTTTGTGGGTTTGCTAATAACCATTAACCATATATATACTTTAGACTTAATATTTATAGGGTTAATAATTAATGTTTTATCTGTCATCCACAGATGTCCATTACAAGAAGCAACTTTTCTCTGCTTGGATTTTAGCACTGAAGGTAATGAATTAAATTCAAGAATACACTCAATTTTAATATAAATATCTTGGGAATCATCAATGTGTGGTATCAATATGATTCTACCATAGTATGTTTTGTTGTTTGCACATGTGTCATAATACATGATGAAATCACCAAGACTGTAAACCACTATATTCATATTCATATTCATATTAATAATAATTATAAAATAAATAAAGAATTAATTGGTAAATTTTATTTTGACTAAATATATTTACCATGATTTAATTTGATGTTTTTCTCACCAAATAATGGCGATTTTTGCCAAAGGTCTCCATGCCATAATTCATGCCCGTTTTCACTGTGTATACCTGGGCCAAAATACATGTTCTTGCACAACTCTGGATTTGATAGTACACAATGAAGAATGTTTTTTAAAGGAAAAATTAAAGCTTGACCAATGGATTTAAAAGTGGATGGCATGTTGCGATTGTTGAGGGTAACAGTGTGGCCTTTAAATGGAAGGAGTGGTAGACCATTATGGTACTTCTTAATGGTTGTAAGTGAGAACGGAACATCTCATGAATTGAATTTATGATGTTTGACAATATTTGCAAAATCTTTGTACGCTTCTAAACCTGATTTAAAAATAAATTAAATAAATTATGTAATTTGCTTCCAAGCAGTGTAAAATTAGTCATATACCTATTTGATGTTTTGTAACCCATAAAAATAACAAAAATATAGTAAAGTTTGGAAAATATGGTCCTGTATCTCCAGAGTAGTAATTTTGCTTCTCATTTCCATCATACACTTGCTCATCAAACTCTTGATTTGTTCTATTTGTATTTTGATTTTCACTAGAAATATTGTCATAAAAATCATTTCCACCGTTTATAGGAAAGTCCTCACTTAGTTCCGATTGTAGTGACAGGATCTCATTTTCTTCATATATATCTTGAGCTTGCTCTTGTATAGTTAAAGAACTTGATGCTAAACTAGGCAACGAAGAACCAATATTGGTATTTGCAGATGAAGAGGTCGCATCACTTAGATCTTTTACTCGTATGCATTTGGGTTTACGCAAACGGAAATCAGATACTTGTTTGTTTTTTGTCAGTTCTAGTCTGTTTTAGAAACATGTTTTATGAAAAAAAAAGTTTTTATTTTAAAAAGAATCACTAGTAAATTGTAATTGTTATTATTAAATTATTTTACGCATTTATTATTAAATTAAAAAAGTTAAATTTTTGTAGGACATAGAAAATTAAAAAACCTATAAACTTTGCGTATCATTATATATTTATTTTCTTTATCTTTATCAAATATGCCTTGTAAAAGTACAGCAGTTAGGAATGTCACTACAAAACGTCCTGTAACTAGAAGTACATTTCAACCCATTAATGAAACTACGACTACTATTAATGATAACCCTGAATTAAAAAAAGTCTCTACACTGAATATTATAAATAAAGACAAAAGAAACAAGCATGTGATATTGAAGCTTGTGGCAAACTCGTAGATAAAAAATAATTAATGAAAATTCTGACATTTTATAGCCAAAAAAGATTTAAATGAACTAGATGATAATACTTTAAATATAGATGGACTGAACTCATGAGATAAATATATAAAGCTCAATAATGGAAATCAATATAAAATTTACTGTTATAGAAACTATGAAATACCAATAAAAAAAAATTTGTTAAAAATCACGTTACGTCATCGTTTGAATCACGTGGTTACGAATTATATTGGAAGGAAAGAAATTTAGAACGAATTTCAAGTTTATGCAAGGATATATTCTTAGAGGACAGAAGTAGTTATCATAAAATCATCATATCTATTGTAACGATCTATTATTTACCATTATTATATAGATGTTCTTTAGTTGAGGTAAAAGAGAAAACGTGCTGTTAAATAATAAGGACAGATTTTTGATAATTTTACGATCAATCACTGCATTAGTAGAGCATATACTATCTGGAATCCGTTGAGAAAAAGATACGGAGTGTAAAAATTTTCACCATTACTAGAAAATTGGAGTATCTTTTGCATGCTGATTCTGACGTAACACCAACCCACAAATATAAAAAAAAATTTTCACTTAGAATTAATACTTTTACTTTTGGAATAATAATATTTAATTTTATTTTTATTGAAATATAATTTGACCAAATGACGAAAGATTTTTTAAAAAATTGAAAGGATTATAATAATATTAATAATTCCTTAAAGATTTTATTTATATATAGTTTGCAATCGGATTGGTTTAATTAAATATTGAAATAAAAATAAAAATTAATAATTTATTCTTTTTTTAAAAAAAATTATATACTTCAAATGATGATTATATTTAATGCACAATTATTGAGGATTATTGCTTTACTTTTCTCCTCAGAAGAATGAAAATAAAGCACTGAAAGAAGAATCTTTTTTTATGAAGATTTATTATGAACAGAAATCTGATGAAGTTTTTTTCTTTATTTTCTATTTCTACTTTCTTTCCTTCTTATATTAATAATAATAGGTATAGTTATAATTATTATAATTATTAATTGCTTTAAAATCCAAGGATGTTTCAAAACTTCTTCCAAGGATAATCGTTGATCAGGATTTTTTGAAGTAGCTATTTTTTTCTTTAGAGGTAATAAAAATATTTAGAGAGGAGATGATTTATTTTGTAAATATTGAAAATAATTAGTATGGCAGTAAAGATAGAAGTTACCAATTTAATAAAATGTTTGGCATCTTCTGATATATGATCATGCATTGAATATTCCACTCTCACTATTCTTTTGTGTGTACCTTTGCAACCACCTGGTCCTGAAAATGGAACTGTACGAAACAACAGTTCATAACATAAAACTCCGAGAATCCACAAGTCAGCCCTTGAACCATGAATTAGACCATCAACCATCTCTGTTGAAGATAACACAACAACATGCCACAAAATGTTCTACACCTTATTATATATTTTTTTATAGTGATAGATATATTATTATAATTGACAATAAATAATTAGACATTTTTATAACAATAATTATAATTAAATCCATCTTCTACCTTTGACCAGGAGTATGTACTGACCAACCAAAGTCAGCTATTTTAAGATCATTGTTTAGACCCAATAAAAGATTTTCAGGCTTAATATCTTGATGGATTATTTTTTTATGGTGAAGATAAATTAAAGCATGTGCCACCTGAGTGATATATTACTAATTCACAATAACATATTGACTGATTGAATTAGTATCTTTTGTTCACAACTAATACAGTAATAGGAGGAATTACAAACCCTTGACACATACTTTTTGGTAAATCTGGTACACTTTCTAAGATGTTTATAAATTTCTCCATAGCTCCATATTCAAGAATCAGAAATACATGGTTTTCTTCACAGAAACGTCCATATAAACAAAGAATATTTGGATGTCTATAGTAGTAACAACAGCAACAAAATTAATACAATAAATACAACTATATCAATATAATATACATATATCCACATACACATCTGTCTACCTTAGTTAAATAAAATTCAATTGTCAAAAATTTTCAGATGCCTCAAATTAAAGCATAAATGCTGTTTTTTTATTCTATTAATGATAAAATCACATTATCTTGTAGAAAAGCAAATTATTTAAATATACATATATTGTATATAAATAACATCTTGGTTTTTGTATATAATTCCATAATTCTAATAATTATTGTAACATAACCTGGTAATTACAAAAAATTTAGAAGTCTTATAAAAGTACTTGTGGTATTACTGAAATGGAAAAAAATCTTCTTTTTTGGTGTAGGAATAGTTGATCGAGTCATGCATTGTTTCTTTGTTGATGTATGATAATTATCAGTTGTTGATAAATAAGGCAGTATTATGCTTATATACTCTTCAACAAATAACTGTAATTGTAATTAATATTTACTTTAAAAAAGCCATTTTGACATAATAATATCTATCCTTAGATTTTCAATTTCACACAATGCATATTCAACTAACGAACAACTAATATTGGATCTTGGCAACTCGAATTCACCTGACATGTACATTCTGTAAAAACCATCATAAGTTAAATCCATTCCGTATATCCTTAAATTGTGGCCTGCCAGTAAAAAAATTTTCAGAAATATCAGATAAACACATCCATAAAAAAAAAGAATGTTAAGGTTAAAAATACCATACCAAAACAATGTATACTAAAACTGCCATGTCAAGTTCAGTAATATATTTAGTATATAGTTTATTAAGGGAATCTTTCATTAAATCTAAATTCGCTAAATAGGTATTAGCTTTATTGGAGACTTAAATAATCCATATAATGTTTCAAATTTATCAGCGTCACCATTTATGTCTACAGAGATCATGAAATCAAGCTTATGACCATCACCTTCTTCATTACATTTTCGTTCAGCACTTGACATGGACATCTTTGTTAGCCCTGTAGTAAAATAAACAGGTGTCATTAAAATAATGAATTTTAAATGTCCAACACAACATAAATTGACCATTAATATTTTTACCAGTTAATATCATGTCCTTGCTCAATAGTGAAGAATGGCTTTAAAAATGGATGCAATAATTCATGAACACAAGTATCTTCTACTGTTCGATTGTCATCAAATGAAGTCTTCCAATTCTCACAACTATTGAGTTTTAATATATTTAAATTTGGGAATTGCTTAGATCACTAACAACAAATACAAGTGAAGAAATTAACCTACAGATGTTTCCACACATTCTGGCATTTTCTTAACAATTTTTTACCAGGATCATCTGATTTCACTTTAAGTTTATAATATGACTGTTCTATTGAGTGTCTTTATCATTTTCTCTGAAGCCTTTAATAATTTTATTTAGATTATTTTTTTGATATAAAATTTTCATCTGGCCAAAAGCTTGCTTTCTAATGGATGGCGGGATATCAAGTCTTGTTCATATGGGATTCTCTTCCATAAAAAATTGAATTTAGTGATCTTATATTTGACTATCTCTGTGAAGTGTCTACATCAAAAGAAAGTTAAAAAAATAATTAACAATATTCCTGATGGGTGAGCAGCATATGCTATTTACCTTCATTAGCCAAAGAGATGGTCATATTCATAAAGTCTAAAAACGATTTTGTTATACTGTGGTTATCAATAATCCATTCCTGTACAGTATACATAAATTCTAGTTATTTTTGGCAGTTTAAATAATCAGATATGGAATTAGAAAGCTTGCAGCCACATACATCAGCGATGGCTTTTTCGTCATTCAAAAACCTCCATTCCAGGATGTGTGTTTTCTTAGCAGGTGGGCTTGTTTTTGAGATTGAATCATTCTCAAGAGGATGCTTGACAAAAACATTGGAAAAGCCTTCAGATATAATTTCTTGGGCATTGTTCTCTGCAGCTTCACGATATAGATTAGTACTACCAATGAGATGTACTCGTTTTACTGCCATCTGTACAAGATCAGTGTCGTTCATGTTTGAAATCAATGATGAAGAGATCCATTATTATTTGTATGACAATAAATGATAATAAAACCTTTCTCCACTCATAAATTATTTCTTCCCAATAAGGCTGTAAATTTTTGTTTCCATGTTGTTTTTTTACCATAGATATATGAAGAAAAATTAGTGTCTAGTTTTTATAATACAAGTAAAAGGTTTAACCATTAAAAAAAAAAAAAGTAAATCGCAATGGTGAGGCCATGATAAGAGCTGATACTCCTAGTCCAGACAAGAATAGACTGAAGCTGCCAGCACCATCACTCAGGCTGGAATGAGAGCAAATACTCCTAGTCCAGACAAGAATAGACTGGAGCCCCTATTACAAATAAATATACAAGTACATCACCTTTTCTTTTAAAGCTATTAAATTGTTGGAATTCAGTTTTTTTGCTTCCTACAAAAATCTACGAGATCAAGTGAGGTCAAGAAAACTCCAATCGTCTAAAAAAGGGGGCGAGGAAATGATAATGTCTTTGTGAAGATTAAAAACTCAGTATGGACTATACTGTATTCTCCTTCAAGTATGAGTTTAAAGCTGGAATAATATGACAGTTAGAAAAAAAGAGCTTATTTTTTTTTTCTTTTAAATTGTTGTCCAATACTCACCATCGTATCCAGGATGCTCATGATGCAAGTAATATTTATGTCAAATATTTTTTTTGATTTAAACTGGAATTTTACCACCTTTTAATTTATTTAAAAAAAAAGAAAAAAAAAAAAAAAAAAAAAAATCAGTCAATTAATTATTGTTTGATTTATCTATTCATTATGAATTTTA
>CAUDNR010000164.1:0-34904 GCA_958430865.1 Entrophospora sp. SA101 | reverse complement strand
CTTAACCAAACAACAGAGCTGAGACAATGAACCCACAAGTCATGCGTCAATCAAAAAAACACCAATCGACGTTCGCGGATATCTGTCACAATAAATGCTTGTTTGTTTGTATTCTTACAAATGCAAAAGGCACATATATGCTATGCCCTAACTAAATGGAGGAAGGTAGAGACGTTGGCGAAGAAAGAAACTACAATGATGACAATGATAATAATAATGAATATGTACGAAAAATCTGGTTTTTGATATTTTTGTCAATATCCCAAATCTTCTGATTTACTTTAGAGCAAAATAAATCATGTTTCTAAATTAAAATAGCTAATTTGTCATCTCTAGAAACAAGTTCTAAGGCGAAACATTTCACCATTCTCTTATTTTATTCAAAATTTAGGCATCAATTTCTGGTAACTATTGTGTCATTATGATAAATCTAATTAATTAATTGTATATATAAAACAAGAATAAAATTAAAATTACCCTTCAATGACTTCTAAAAATTTCTTTCTATATTCAACAACATCTTCACGCTCATGTCCATCAACATAAACTCCTTTTGCAAATTTAGAATAAACAAATCCCATCTTTTTGAGCCATCTTTTTGCTGTACTGGCACTAGTGTAAGCAAGCATTTATATAATTAACTTTATATTATAAATTATAAATAAAAATATTTTATAAAAAATATTACCTTATACTTGTTTTATTTTCAATTCCAATTATTGGTAAGATCTCATCAGATACATAATCACAAAATTTAGAATTTGTTATGTCAAACTTATTTATTCTTAAATATGAAATAATTTTGGATCTCACATCCTCATCATCTAATATACTGCTTCCAATTAAATGTTGCCCACATCTAGATTTAGGAACATCACCATATTCTAAAAAAGTCTTTGACCAGCTTCTTATACATCTTGAAAACCACTTGCCTTTCTTCATAAGATCAGAAACTATTTCACTGGCTTCAATTTTTGCATATCCTTTATTTCTTAAACTAAGGTATTTTTGAACAGCTTTCAAATGTACTCTATATCATGGAGACAAATTTTCTGCACTTAATTTTAATTCAATTTTGTTTATAGCTAAGCTTGAGTAATTTTCCTTTTCATGATTAACTTCATCATCAACTGTATTATTAAAAGAAAAGAAACTATCTAATGTTTGTCCATTTTTTTCAGCATCTTTCTTTGCTTCAAATTTTTTTCTGTATTTAGTTGTTCTAGAACTACCTAAATAAACCAAAGGGCGATTAGATGATGATGATGATGATGATATCACATTTTCTATATTATTTGACAAAACATTATAAAGGGACTCAGCATTTTTTTCAATTTCATTATCAAACCACTCAAAATCCTCATCAATTTCAATTTCTAAATATCCTCCAACTTCATTACTTGAATCTCCTTCAACCACATTATTTGATAATTCCTCAACTCCTAAATTCTCTACATCATTATCATTATTAAAAGCTTCAATATTTACTAAATTATTTTTATTTGATGTTTTGATTTTCTTAGCAGCTGCAAGTTCTTTACATAATTTAATTTTTCTTTTAAGTTTTGGCATTGCTTTGTATATATATATATATAAAAATATGAAGGTTTATTATTTATTGAAGAATGTACAAACTTTAATTTACGTGATTTTAAATTTACGCGATTTTTATAGGTCACATGTTGTGACCGGAATTAGAAAATTTTGCCATGTATAACATAAGTTGGGCCAAAACTATATGTTTCAAATTTGGAAAATTTTATATGTAACATATAAAAATCACATGATTTTTAAAAGCTAATAACTCCAGAACCAATAATTTTTTTAAAAATATCTAGACGATAGATTGTAGAACTAGTCAAAAGCTATCAAATATCGTCTCTAATTTTTTCAGACAAGCACGCAATATTTTCTTTATAGGTTTTAAAGTTGGTCAATTTTTATTTGATGTGTTAGTGTGACCCGCACTATACTGGTATAAATTTTGGTTTCGGGTTACAACACTGATATATATTGATATATATATTAATATTGGCCAAAAACGGTCAACAGGCCAAACGACTAAATGACCAAATGCCATTTATGGCATTATTATTGTGTATGATAGCTAATAAATGTCAAACTGAATAAAGATTTTTTGATTTATTAATTCCCGTCGATTTCATGTGACTATGTTGTATGTGAAATTGAAAATATGTGAAATTAAAATATTATGGAGTGGGGTGAAATTCTGATTGGCTAATTTGAATTTCACATATGTAAATTTGAATTTCACATATGTAAATTTGAATTTCACATATGTGAATTGCGAATTCACATAATTGCATTTTCACGTACAACAACTATAAATTAATGATTAAAACTAAATACTTAACCAGTTAAACGGTCGACGGTGCCAATATTTAGCCTGAACCTACATGTTTATTTTTGATGATTTATTTTTAAATTTATCGGTTTTTTTATTAATAACTTATTAATGGATAGATATATCTCGAATTTGCCAATGATCTCACGATGGAAGCATTCAGAGCAACAATCTTTAGTAGCAGGAGAAAACGAATTGATAAATTGATACATAAATTGGTTTTTCGAGCCTAATTTTTCGTCAAAACTTGCTGGTTATCTAATTGGTAAATATTCCCAGTATATTTCAAAAAAATTATACAGTCGAACCTCATTATAACAGTCCTCATTATAATGGATTTTTGTTATACCAACAAAAGTCTTGTCCTTGATTTTCAATAAAAAAAAAATTTATTATAACTAATTTATATAACAAGCCTTTGTTATTCCGTATAACGAATATTTAATAAGATTTATTAATATATTAATATTATATTCTACTAGTCGGATCATTACTGCTGCACAAAAATTGGAATTTGTAAAACAATAAAAAAATTTTATTGATTTAGCCAAAGAATTGGGATTAGCAAATGACAAGTTAGTGATATCTTAAAAAATTCTAACGGATGGCTTGATATTGATCCAAATTCATACCAGCAACATTAAAAAAATCGCGTTCCCCGCCTTTAATATATTTTTCATACATTAAAGAAAAAAATTAATTTATATATCTAAACCAGCGAAAAATGATAATTGCTATTTATTTTTGTTAGTATCAATGTACAAAATTATCACGTGATAATTTATTGCCGAACCCCCTGTTATAAGGGACAATTGAGGTCAAATAATGTGTTCGTTGTAACGAGGCTTGACTGTTCAAAAATTTTTAATAACTAATTATACAGGGAATTACCCTAGAGATAAATTTTTATATATTAATTTATTTTCACGCACGTGAAATTTGAAATTATATTTCACCCGGGGCGCTTTAATTAATTATTCCATTTTTGTACTAAACAAGAAAAACTGGTTATCTAATATCATTACACCTTCCTTTTTTGGAATTTTACGAGGAAAATCCTGTACACAAAAATCATGACTAAATTTGATTAAGACGATTATTCTAAATTGGGTCACGCGTCCAAAAGACACTGAAAACACAATGAAATTGACAAGTTTTTTTAAAAACCAATTAATAATTCACTGGTAAATAAGGTAATATTGATGAGAATGGCAGAAAGGAATGTGAAGAGGTTCTAGTTCACTTGAAACCAATTGTTAATGGTTAAAAAATGAGACTTAACCTTCAATCAGCAGGAAAAAAAAAACAACGGAAGCAAAGTTAACCGCTTTCTAAAAGTTTAAAAGGTGGAAAATATTGTACTCATATTTGGCATGAGGATATAAACTAAAAGAATACCTATCGGAACAAAAAAATAATGTTACAGTTAGAATGTTTAAAAATATATATTTTCCAGAAATTGAGGCTGAAGAAAAAAAGCCAATCACTATAAAATGTTGAATAAATTTGGTTGTGATACCATCAAAAAAGTATCACAGAGATGTTTATTATGATGAGAATGAGGGAGAAGATAACAATAAACATTCTCTCAGAAATGCAGCTACATAAAGAACTCATACATACCCAAACCACATCCGGAAATTAATTTGACGTGAACGTGCGCAAACATTACATTCCCGCCATAATATAATGTAAATCTTACAACGTGCCATAATATTATGTAAGTAAAACTTACAATTTTTCTGATATTGCGCCTGAAAATTTTCCCAATGCAAGTGAAAATAATATCATGAAAATTATTAAGCGCTTTCCTTGGATCAAATTGAAAAAAAGCACATACTTGCTACACGCGATGAATCTGTATTGTATACGTCTTGAAATAAAAAGAAGCTGGATTCATATCAGTAATTTCTAACAGAAGTTGAGGCTGTGTAATATAAAATCTGGTACTAATCGTGAAGGTTGGTGGACTTCTGAACATTTAAATAATCAGTTAAATCAATCAAAGAGAATTAATTGATTGTTATTTTTATTTAAAAAATTTTTTTGCTTACCAACTAATTTAGAAATTCATACTAATTCAATTGGACCTTTTGCGTTTAAGCCAAATATCAACTAATTGCAAAAAAAAATGAACCTTAGACCAATATGAGATCAAATTTAGAGATGGAACAACTCTGGATGGAATAAGACAAGAAATGCATTTGCTTGATGACAGACCAAAAGGAATTGGTTCTTAAAGAATTATAACTATCAACAAATTAGTCTGCTTGAAGGTTCCTGTTATGCAGTTCGAATCCTTGAACTTCAATCTGATTTCATTAATAAAAATTTTTATTGAAGAAACTGTTGAGTCTTGGAGTCGTAAAGTTATTTTTTATCCCAAGTTCTACTGTGAACTTAACTTTATTGAGTTATTTTGGAGTGCAGCAAAATAATATACTTGTGAAAATTGTGAATTATACCTTTCAAGTCATTAAAATAAAACTGTTCCATTTGCAAATTTCTTGTTAGTCATGGAAATTTACGGATGCTTGTAGAAATGTATGAACAGTTCTAGAAGCTTTATGTGCAGTAAAACAATTATAAATCTCATAGGAAAGCGTCAAATAATGATTAAAGTTGGTGATACTTATAATGAAGTAGATAAAACATTTTTTTTGTTTACAAATTAAGAAATTTCTGCGCCTCAACGTTCAGGTATTATAGATTGTGTGTGCCCTCCATATGTTGTAAAACCCACATTATATTCACCGAGATTGTTTAAAAAATACAGTATTCGGGCAAAATTTCATTTTAAGTAGACCCGGGATGTCAATAAATTTATTTTTGCCGCCTATCATAATTATCTGGGTCCCTATCAATTATATCACTAAATTTATTTTTATAATATTAATTAATACTTATAAATTACCGAGTTATGGAGAGCTTTCCTGTTTGAAACAAACCCATCGTGAAACTGTTTTGCATTTATCACTTGCAATCATTTTTAATTTATAAATGTTGTCAAATAATAAGTAATTAAACAACACGCCCATAACTAATAAAACAATAAAAAAACGTATTGTATTTTAACATTTATTTGGGATCTACATATTTACGTACCAAAAAATAATCAAAATTGAAGGCGCTAATTCATTTAAGAGATAGCATCGATCAAATATTGTTTATTCGTATTTTCTTGATTATGAGTTTATAAAATTAAGGTTATTTATTACATATTAAATATCAATACGTGTTATATATTAATAAATCTCGCGCCTTATTTATTATTTGCTATTTTTTAAATGGCCTGATTGTTCAAAATATTTTAAAAAAGAAACAGCTATTTTGATGGTTAGAATATTAATTAAATTAATTGAAATCATGGAAGAAAGAACAAAAAGAGGCAGGTTAGAATCAGGTTGATAAAAGTAAATTAGAAAATAAGGAGAGATTAGCTTGAACTTTATCACTCACGCGCGACATATTTATGCAGTTTTCAGTTTTCATTTTTCATTTGATTTTAAAAATTTTGCTTTGGAAAAAACTTGTCAAGTTCACGTTATTTAATTATTTTCTTTGTTACCCAACGTTCATTCATTAAATACGGATTTTTTTTTGATTTGTTTAAATTAAGCAAAAAATAAAGCACCTCGATCGCAATTAGGATAAAATAATATAAATATATATTAAACAAACAGAAAAGACGGGATTAAGTTTTCCAGAATAAAAAAAAATACATATATAAAAGATAATAAATAATAATAAATAAATAATAAATAATAATAACAAATCATGATTTTGATTTGATCGTTCTTTATTTAATAAAGATTTTTTTTTTTTTCAACAAAAAAAAATTATCATAAATAGGAATATTCTATTAATAACATTATAGTTTAGAATTTATTGCTAATATTAATCAACTTATTTAGGATTTCTCATTTTTTATCACCAATATTACTGTTACAATTAAACAATATTAAAATTGACATTATATATAGGTATTACCATTATTGGCAAGTCTTTATCTTTCCAATCGACGTTCGCGGATATCTGTCACAATAAATGCTTGTTTGTTTGTATTCTTACAAATGCAAAAGGCACATATATGCTATGCCCTAACTAAATGGAGGAAGGTAGAGACGTTGGCGAAGAAAGAAACTACAATGATGACAATGATAATAATAATGAATATGTACGAAAAATCTGGTTTTTGATATTTTTGTCAATATCCCAAATCTTCTGATTTACTTTAGAGCAAAATAAATCATGTTTCTAAATTAAAATAGCTAATTTGTCATCTCTAGAAACAAGTTCTAAGGCGAAACATTTCACCATTCTCTTATTTTATTCATGTCAGTTAACATTCCAAGATTCTAACTAACATATAGAGACTTAGAGTATAGTGTGTATGCATAATCAGGTTTTCGGCGTCATTTACCTTTTTTTTTTTTATTGGGTGTAAAATTGTTGGATATTTGATACCGGATATATATTGTGTACATTTGTATAATAATATATACATGGTATCTCAATTTATCTCAATTGGCTATATAATTGAAATGCTAAATTTGGTACTAAATGTACAAAATATTTTTTAAATCAAAACCTAATAGAGTAACTATAATTATATACATTTTTCCAAGAAAACATATTTAAACAATGTACTAATTAACAAATAATATTTTTATTTCTTTTTAATTGAATGCTTCAAGAGAGGTAAGTGTTAGAAAATTTAATCGTTATTAATCATAAATATTTATAATTTATAATTTTATTATTTATTTTCCTCGATTGTTTTTTTTTCAATATTATTTTATTTTACTAGCACAATACTAAATATGAAAAACCAAAAAAAAACCCTCTCGAAAAAACCACGAAACCCAAGGACTCTGGTAACTCCAGAGGTAATATTTCTATAGAAAATTAATTTATTTAATTCTTGTTTTTTATTTTTGATTATTTATTTTTCTCTTGTTAATTAAATAGCAAGATGCTGAAATTAAAAGATTATATGGAATACATGGATCCAACTGGTCAAAAATTTCAGAGGAAATGAACTCTTTGGATTCCCGTAAAATTCGGGAAAGGTAATTAATTATTAAATAATAATATTTATTTTATTTCTAATAATTAATAAATTTTTATTCCTTTCTCCTCTCTTCTTTTTTTCAAAAGATATGTCAATCACCTGGACCCGAATGGTTAATAAAATTCTTTGTTTTTTTCCTTCAATAAATTTTTTTTCTAACTAAATAATCATCAAATTATTTATTATTTTTGTTATTACTATTTTAGTAAATTATGGAAAACTCGACAAGAGGGAGAAATATATAATCAGGATACTAGCCTGGCGTAATGGAAATGATTTCTCATTGATAGCACGATTCCTAAAAAATCGTACGCAATTACAAGTGAAAAATTATTTTCACTCGCACAAGAGATCTATCATGAGAAAACTTGCACGAGCAAAATCACCAAATAGAAAGTTTCCAATAAATAAAAATTGGAGACCTCTTTCCTATGTTGAAAAAAATATAATCAACGCTTATGCAAGCCGGGCCGGTTACAAGGTCGATGACATTGCAGAAACGTTGGGAAATAAAAGAGATAAACATACGATTGAAATTTATTTGCATAGTACAAAAAAAGAAAACTATTTGACGTGCAAAAAAAGGTTTTTCAGGAAACGACCATTTTTCGCAAACAGAAGGAATATTAAAAACAAAATGGACATCGCTAATCTTATGAACTAGGATTTACTCTTTAATAGGGCAGTAGTAGTAGTAGATTATTTTTTTCTGTAGAAACTCGAAACTCGAAATAATTGTAAATTCTCTTTATTAATAATGATTCGTGTCTTTAATTTTTACTTTCAACTATTTTTTTTAATTTTTAAGCCAAATTTTACACATTATTATGAACTCTTTAAGAATAAATTTTTAAGAAAACATAAACCCCTAAGAGCAGCTCAAAATAGATTAATTCGTTATTGAATTTTTATCAAAATTAATATGTGCATATGTAAATAAAACTTTAGAAGAAAAAAAATAATTTCATTTCTATAAATAAAATTAAATAAAAAAATTTTTGTCAACATTAAATAATTTTTTATACAACTTGAAAAATTAATTTTCAGAATTAACTTTGGCCCCCTCAATGTCAGCCAAAACCATCTCTTTTACAAGTGATCAAAATCAACTTTATGTTTCCAACCAAGTTTATTATAAGCTTTAGTAGGATTACCAAGCAAAAGGTCAACTTAGGTTGGACGGAAGTATTTTGGATCTACGCATACGCGAACGATTCCAGCGTCAACTTCACTTCCAACCATATTTTCATCCTCGCTTTTCCAAACAATGGTTTTATTAATTACAGCAAATGATTTTTCAACAAATTCTCTAACAGTGTGAGTTTCACATCAACCACATTTCCTCTTATTATTTTTTTTTTTTTTGGAGGAAATAAATATTTTAATATATAAATTACATATCATGTGAATATATCATTATTATAAATAATAATAAATGTAATAAATGTAATATGTACTAACCAATGTAATCTCTTGTATGACCCCAATCACGCTTAGAATCAATGTTATCAAGATATATGCAACTTTGTTTATTTAAGTGAATTTCAGCTACGGCTCTATAAATTTTACGAGTTACAAAAGTACGACCTCTACGTGGAGGCTTGTGATTGAATAAAACACCATTACAAGCAAACATATTGTATGCTTCACGGTAATCAACAACAATCCAATAGGCATAAAGTTTAGCGATACCGAGGACAAAATGGTGTGGTTTCTGACTGTGGAGTTTCTACAGCTTTGCCATAAAGCTCAGACGTGGATGTCTATAAATATATAAAGTGGTGGATAGATAAGTATATATATATAGAAAGGGACATAGATTTATTAATTATCGGTATAAGTGAGGAGAGTAGTGTAAAATAATAATTGTTACCTGATAAAATCTAACATGGTTTGCTAAACCAACAATTCTGATGGCATCTAATAAACGTAAAGTTCTCAAACCATCTATATCACCCTAAAAATAATCGAATCAATTATAATTATCAACTATAAAAATGAATTATATATATAATTGATTTTTCTATAAACTCACAGGTATTCAGCAATATCAAAAGAAATTTTGGCGTGAGATTGAACTCCAGGATTATAAATTTCAGTTGAAAACACTTGTGAAACAATATGAAATCTGTCAGCTTTCCATAAATGGAGAGCCATTTTTGGACCTGAACATATTTTGAGAGAAAATCATTAATCATCAATCTATATCAAAAATATTTTTATTTAAAATTATTTGACACTTACGTTCATGTTGATCTTTGTATAAATATTCAAGTCTACCAGTATTGAACGAAGAAGAACGACGGATAATACCATGAACAGTGTGGCCGTTTTCTAAGAGGAATTCAGTAAGATAAGAGCCATCTTGACCAGTCCAGTAATACCTAAAATTAATTTCTCTTTAATTAATTAATTATCTCTGTCATTCCGATTATTATTATCAAGATTATCTATTAATTAATAATTACCAGTCAATAGAGTAACTTTTCTTTTTCTATATTCATCAGGTGAAGTGAAAGAGCTGATTTTGATACAACTGTAGACATTATTGTAGATTTGATTTTTGATTAATAATTTTGATTTTTTTTGATGAGAAAAAGTTAATTATATTATATACAATAAATTCCGTTAAATGTGTACACAACCAATCTCGTGTTATTCACTTTTTTGGGTAGGCAATAAATTCTTTATTTTATTTATATATATTAATATATGTACCGTACTAGAAAACAAAATTTCCCAAGTTCAACATAGCAATTCATATTCCCAACACTCTCGAGTACAATATTATAAGGTGAGTACCGTACTACATGCCATTTTTTTTCTTTTTTCAACACGGTACGCATCTTCTATATTAATTCTCTTTATTTCCCAATTAATTGAATTAATTGATTAACATTAATATTTATTATAATAGTGAGTGTTACCTAGACTAAATAAATTTCCCAGATTTAGAATCGACCGTATAAATTAAATAAACAAACTCAAGAAAAATAAAGAAAACTTACGATTCTATAATTTCCATTATATGCTTGTTAGATCCTTTTGCAATCTTTACCAAATTAATAATATAAACAAACAATTTTGAAATTTTCCGAATATTGATTAATCAAATTTGTCCTTGTAGTACTAGATGAATGTCAGACAGAAGTTTATTCTATTATTAAAACAAATTTGTGCCATAACTGTACAAGCTGTGCTACAAATATAATGTGATGGTGAATGTGATATAAGTCAGTAGGTTTCTGCATTTTTTTTATTATTCAATATCATCATTCATAGTGATTTCGTTTAATTTCATCTTTGTAAAAAATTCACCTCCCCTAGTTTAGAAGGAAGTAATTTCTGATTGGAGTAATTTAGCAACGTGAGGAATTTGCCGAACGTTGTTTGTATTTTCCCAAGTTACTAACAGAAGACTTATGCTTCGTTTAACAATGCAACTCGTAATAATCAATTCACCTTCTTTTAAGACTAGTGATAATTCTTTAATGGTTGAAAGAAAATATACCTTGTCATGAAAAGAAGGACATTTGCTATGACTTTTTTCATTGGTTTTGATAATTCCTTACTAGCTAGTTAAATGTTCAATATTCTTTTTTTCATGAGGACAATCAAGAACATTTTCATCAATTAATGTTTATTCTGGTTATCCTGCTATTTGATCAGCTTTTAAAGTAATCAGCAAAGGGTGTATACTTTTTCCCCGTTTCTCAAGAAGAAACAGGTCTATACACTTGTCCCAATCACAAATGACTTTATAAAATGCATCATCACCCAATAATCACAGAAATAAATTGATTTATTTCCAAAATTTTCTCACATTGAGCTCGGACGTCAGAATTGATAGAGTTGTATCAATTCATACCTTGAAAGTGCCGCTTTCATGGCCCTTCTTTTGCTGACAAAATAAGTAAAAACCCCGTGAACAAAGAAAGATATCTACAAGCCTTCAAGACCTGAATGTAATTTTTTAATAAATTCAGAGCAACCTGCTTCCCTCTGGATTTTATATTATTATTATAAGCATTGTTGCTGATATTGATTTACACCATCCATTAAGTGATGTCTCTAAAAAATTTGTTGTCAGTAAATAAATTTGTTGCTGATTTGAAAAACAACCAGGAATGGATTCTTTTTAAATCGACTATGAAATCAATTAATTGTAAAACCAATCTCAGTGCCAGATTTAAAAAAATTTTTTTTTTTGTACAAGGATTCAATATCATAGGAAAGTTGTCTCTAGTCAATAATCACCTAATTTTGCATTTATTGAAGGAGATAGCTCATTGACCGAATTCATCGTCGTCGACTAACTTTTTTTTGTATTTCTAAAAACACAAAGCCATTGTAGGATAAGAAGGAAACTTGGTCGCCTTTTTCAAAGGTTCTAAAAGAACTAGCATATACCGTATATATTTATTTTAATTGGATTATATCTCAACTAAATTTTATAAATCAATGACTTAATTATCTTTATATCAGGTAAAATATTTTGAGTGGATGTTTCTCCAGTTCTCAACATACGTAATGCCATCTCCATTTTTTTTAAACAGAATCTGCTGTTCCATCTGGTTTTTATATCAATTTCCAACTTAAGTAATCGACTCTCAACATCGCAGTTTTCTTATTGAATCACAAATTTTACCGAACCTTTAATTTTAGACATCAAATTTCTTATTAAATCAACTTGCACACCCACAATTTCAATTCCTTGTTGAGTAACGCAGCGGTAGTGCATAAGTGATTTTGTTTGAGGATTATCCGTTGTGGCCCAACACCCTTACTAAAGTCGTTGGTATAGCTTGTGCAATAAGATTAATACCAGTATGCCCAATAAAAAATGCTTAAAAGTCCAAGTGGAATCAATGAAATGAACAAAAATGATTCATTATCTAAAGTAGAGTATCACACGTTTGTCGTAATTGATATATTGCCTGGAAATTCATTTCACATAACTCCGATTGATATATTACATAATTTTTAACTTTTGACAGTCTGGAGTCCTATATCTTTGGTCCAAAGATATAACATTTTTTTAAATAGACGTTTTCAAAGACTGAAAATGGTTGTAAGTCGCATATTGACCAAATGATTGATGTTTTATCTCGCTTATTTGTTCCAATACAGTATAGGGGTTAATTCTTGCAAAATTCAATGTTGTTTGGTATGTAGAATTTCCAGTTTTATTCTACACATATTACTTGTGTTGAATTTTGTTTCTGGTATGATTCCCAATTGCTGTTTTTCTTTGAACAAGTTGAAGATTCTTGAACATAATTTTACTAGAATCCTGTGAATTTATTAAGCTGTCACTAACCATCATAAATTAATCCACCATTGTCAATTAATCCTTCATCATAAATTCACCTATCAAAAATTCATGAGTTGGAAAACCTTCTTCTGAAAAATCGACATTAAGATATTCAGATATTTTATTAAAAAGAAAAAAAAGAAAAATACAAAAAATTTTCTTTTTTCGTCAGAAAAATTTGAATTGGGACCAGACCGCCGGTTCTAGAACTTGGAATTGTGAGTATATATGTCGCAGGATTGCTCTTCATAGTAAACTTGTTATATGAAGATTATAAAATTAGAATGATGTCCAATAAGTATTACTGCCATGAAGTTTTAAACATTGAATACTTGAAAACATTACACACCTCCCTTTGGTATATCCCTTTGATCTGCAATTTTCCCATCTTGGTTTATATTATTTTATAAAAATGAAGAATCAAACTAAAAAAAAAAAATTCAAACACTTTGGGATAAATAGATATATATATTCAATCGTCAGTTGATAACTTTACTAAAGATAAACAAAATGACGATATATATTTGAAATAAAATAATACCTTGTTTTCAAAAGGGGATATAAAACACGATATTTAAATTATTTTGTTCCACCGATTCTTCTCACATCTCACTTACTCTTGTTCTTATCCCACGAGCCACTCATTCGGGCCTTATTTTATCATATCCTAGAGGGAGACAAACTGATAAACTTGAAAGAATATATTAGAATGAAATAATTTTAATTCCTAGAAGCAAATAGTAAATAGAATGATTTATAGAAATTATATTTATCAAATATGAAATTGTAATTTCGTTACCATCTAACTGAATTGTCCAGACAGTGCACACTATTAACATCTAATATAATACAGTTGAATAATGATTATTAGTATCATTAATGTCAGCAGTATATGACAACGATGTTGTTATTGTTAACGATGATTTTCAGACGCTGATTGATGATTGTTATTTCTAAAGAGACATCTCATAAGTATGTTGTGATTTTAAACCAGGAAGGAAATCTTTACGTATGTTTTCCAACTTGAATATTGAATTTAAATAATCGGATAATTTACCCCTTGAAAATCACTACCAAAATTTGAAACCATTAATTACATCAAAAAGAACTATCTGTTTTTGATATCTACAGCGATGAAGAAAAGATAATGAGAGACTAGTTGTTGGAGCTAATTATGCGGTTCGATTCTAAATTAATCTTGACTTGCAAAGGTACCGTTTCTTCATCTTCTAGTGTTACCAAATGGTATATTAAAGTTACCCCGACTTCTTTACTAAACTCATCCAAAAAAAATCTCATTGGACGCGCAGATAAAAAAATTTTGATAAATTAAATATATATATATTCAAGTAGAAACAGGATAATTTGGAATTAATGCGGTAATAATGATGCCTATTTGTAGATCGTTACCAGCGAAAAAACATTAAAGTATTATATTAATATATAATTAGAAATTTAAAATGATTTGTTTAAAAAGGAACAATATAATACAATGTGTAATTGTATTTATTTCGCGAAAAAACGGCGCTGTGTGTCAAAAAAATTTAAATCAATAATTTTTCATGACAATATATTAACGTGGAAAATCTTACTTTTGTGGGTTGTGTTTATTCGGCTTTGGTTGTTTGAATCATTTTGTGAAAGAATAAAGTTAATAAGAAACGTCAATTTTAGAATTCTAGGTTTTGTTTGTTTTGGTCTGGAGTTTTTGAACATAATCAAACGTATTATTTATTGTTGATAAATCAAATGTGTAGTGTACACACTTTTTGCTACATGTGATACACTGAACAAATTTACCATCTTTAAACCAAACAAAAATCGGCTGTTTTTATATTGCGCTGATCCTTATTCTTTGTTACTTATCAAAAAACCTGCTGCAACAAGATGCATCAAAACATTTATATGATTGTTATTTTTATTATTTTATTTTAATGTCTGGTCATCACAGATACTTGATAATTATATCACACTATGTAAAAATTTCTTGTTTTGCAATCTATACAATAAATAAAATAAATATCAACAAAGATTCTATCTTATTATGTATTAATGATAAACAAATAAATCATATTTTTCTTCTCCTGCACCATCCATCACCTTTTTGGACATGAAAAACATGAAAAACAAGTGTTTTTTTACTAATAATTTTTTATATAAATGATCGTCTTATTATGTAATTTATACATATTGTGTAACAAATTTTTTATGGGGTATATTAAGGACCCCGCAAACTTCAAAAAAGTCATATAAAAATGACTAATTTTGGAAAGATTGTCTCTAATAGCAATCACAGTGTGATGTCAAACTCTATTACTATCAAACTGTGATTTTCGGATGTAATCTATCTATATAGTTTTCGGGACCCTGGTGTATATATATTTCAAAAACTTGAATATTAGTATCCGATTAGTTAATATTAAAATAAAAATTCATTTCGAAAAAAATTTCGGTTTAATAGGATCTACGGATTAAAAAGTAAAAAGCTACGGTTTAACGGGGTAAAAAATCTCCATATAATTTGGGCTTTGTGTTTTTTAAAAAAGTTAGTATTAAGGAATGTTTCAAATTAACAGGATTCGATTGACTATGTATATAAAAAAATCGTCACACTAATATTGGAAAAAGACTAGGTCATTTCGATTTTTTTAAAATGACCCGGGTCACATTGAATCTATGATCACTGGTCACCAAGGTCATTTAGGAAATGAATGACATGACCTTGGTAATCATCGGTCACTTAAATGACATAGTCATTAAGTCATTCATTAGTGACCTACTATAATTAACCAATAAAATCGCTACAAGTTTTCTAAAAAAAAAATAATAATTCAAACCCACATCTATTTTATATTTATTTAAAAATAATAGTAACTCTATTGTTATATGTAAAGTTGTATTGATGCATATTCGTCTAACTTTAAACGCCTATACCAGTCACAGGTCATTGCAGATCAAGTGTCATATTTTTCATTTGACCAGTAACTTTCATCTTTTGTAATGACTTAACAACTTTTCTTTAGTTTCTGGTTCCTGCAAATTCATATTTAAGATTTCTAAAACGAGTTTTCTGGTTGAAACTATCTTCATAGTAGCTGAAATTTCCAAACGCTTTGGACAAAGTTAATTTTTTATAGGCCCAAACTGTTTTTTATTAATAGCCAAAATTATTTAAATTAAATAGGTTGATTTATATAGTTTTTTCATGTTCATTCTTGTAAAAAATATTGAGAAGCCCATACCATTACCAAAGCTACTACTCGTTTCAAAATAGTTTGGACCTGAAACCTTATTCCACGCCTTTAATTAATTAATTAAACACTCATTTAATACCAAGTTCATCTTTGAGTATTAGCAGATGCATCAATATCTGCTATAAATATTATAAATCAATTGGTTGATTGGTGATACCTAAGTAATTAGTTGTTTGTAAATATTATAACAACCTTAGTATCATATGGAGAGGACTACTGACTGATAAAAAACTAGATACCTTGAAAAGGAATAAAAGGGCATCAAGTGACACAAGCTTTTAAATTTTATCACGTGTAAAAATTTTAGCCAATAAAATTTAAGAAAATAAATAAAAGGAATTAACATTTTTGTAAAAATCTGGCTGCAATGAATTATTCCTTAACCTCTAAATAATTGCTTGGTGATCACTCACGGGGAGCAGATATCATTTTCATATGTTTGACTTTGTTAGATCACTATTTTGTACCCATTAAATTTACTTTTCACTTTTTATTCTTTTGATGTTAATGGTAAAGATAGTCTGTCGAAATTAATTATTAACAAAACCTGGATTTTATGCGTCTCCTTCTTTCTAACTCATTTCCTTCTCATTTCGCGATTCTATTTTGTTTTGTTCTTTCATTTTCACTATAAACTTTATTTGAAGATTAAATTTTTTGAGTAATATTTATTTAGGATATTTGATCGCTAAACTTTTAGTCGTGTAAATCATTAAATTTTTTATGGTCGCGTAATTCTTTAATCATTAAAATCATTGATATTTCTTATATTTCTTCTTAAAGAAAATGTAAACTAAATATATGCCTTCTCTACTTTAAATTCACGTGACCAAAAAAATTTTATGATTGAAATTTTTTCGTTGCCACTATATTACTAAGAAAGAAATACTTGCTTAATATTACATTTCCCGTTTGTTATTATTATTCGCTATTAATAAATGACTACTAATGGATACTATATACTATATATAAAATAGAAAATGAGGATAGTCAGCCACTCACGAGTTTGACATAGATAAATATTATCGGAAAGTTTAAGGTGGGCTAACGTAGAGACAATATATGTATTTTAAGTTTATTACGTGTTCACCAGAAGTTTGAACTTTAATATTAAATAAATACGTAATCACAAGAATTTCTCTAACATGTACTATGTAGTACACTTTACCCTTAACAATCTGATGATTTATTAAAAAACTTCCTACCTTTGTCGCTTCAGGAATTCGAGCTTAATCATAATATTCTGATTTCTTTTATCAAAAAAAAAAGAGTTTAGTTATACACCGATACGATGCAACGGAACAATTGGGCTGAAATTGCATCCGAATCTTTTCTTTTTTTGGAGAGTCAGTTGAAGCCTAACACCTAAGCTTAATCTGTTAAGAATGGAACTTTCTCATTGCGACAAAGCAATAAGTCATTATTCTATCTTGCAAGAGGACTCGGACGAGCAAATAGGGCTTCAATGAAAAAAATCAATGCTAAAACCAATTAAATTCTACGAAAATATTGAATGTTTATTTCCAACCCTGTCAAATTTTCTTGTCAAAACTTTTCTCAAAATTGGTTACCTTGAAACTTCATTATTGCATGGTTTTAATATTTATGCAATTTATTTATTAACTCTTGCATAGTTATCGTAAACATCTTAACAGGCGATTGAAAATAATAAAAAGAAAAATAACGTTATATTCATTTTAATTAGTGTTGGTTTCCAAAACTCGAGAGTTTCGCAATCGTGCGAAAGTCAAAAGGTTTCGCCATAAGTCGAAACTAGTTTTGATTTTTGACTATTGACTTTTGATTTAGTTTTGACATATAACTTTTAATTTTAGTTTTGACTTTCACCTCTTCAAAATAGTTTTGGCGACCAACACTAATTTTAATAGAAAATGTTAAAAAATTTATTAGGACAAAAACTGCCGGATGGTGAATATTGACTGTTATTCTTTTGCTTCTCTGATATAGATTATATCTTATATATTCATATTATTATTAATAAATAATATTATCTTCTTTTCATCATTTATAACATCTTCTTCCTTCAATGTTTTATCTTTCCTTTATTGGTTTACCTTCTATGATTCATTTTTTGTTGATAGAAGTTTTTTTTAGCGAGACAGCAATTCCCTTTCCTTCTCCACCGCATAATTCCCGGATTTCAATTTCCATTTCACCAAATGAAAAAATTCCCACAAGATTTAGATTTCCCTTGGGCATTTAGATCACTGATTAGTTTACTTGGTTTATCTTTTTTCTAGGCTCTATTTATTTATTTTTGGTGTTACAGGACTGATTTTTATAGGTTTGATAATATAGTAAAAGGTCAAGAGTAGTCCACTCAACAATTCATAAAGAAAGAGAATTTGTAGTTTTATTTATTTATTTCGTGTCGATAAAGTCTTGGTTTTTTTTTTTGTAATTTCGATTTGGCTTTGGTAGTAAGAAAAATTATGGCTATGATTTTTTATAATATCGTTGGTGGAAAATTTATTTGAATTTTAAAAGAATTTCTTATTTATAATCTTATTCTTGAGATTGAATGTTAAAATAAAATGCGACAAGGATTCTTGATGAGTAAGTAACGTGATCAAAATACAGGAATTATCACAAAAAAAATTACATATGATATTCACGCTTAATCCAAGTTTCATTTCAAGTTTCACCTTCTTTAAAGCAGATTACAAAGACAAACGTCTTTACCCAAAGCCACCTCTATTGAAGTTAAGTCACTAACTGACGCCAGGAAAAATGTTAATTAAATCCGCAACAGTAACGATGGAAATATCTTTTTTCGAATCGCGAAACTTTTTAAACTAGGCAAACATTCATACAAAACATAAAAATTTTTTATCTTTATTTCACCAATTTAAACTTAATAAATATATACATGAATCCCTAAATAATTTACAAGAAATAAATGAAATATCGCCAACTTGGCAAGAAAAAGCCAAACTGATGACTAAAAAAAAAAAAAGATTAAAAAAATTTTAAGATAAACTTCGGCGGACGAAGATGCATTGCCAAGAGACCAAGTTTTTTCCGTAATAGAAAAAAAAAATAACTTGCTAAGTAATCAAGATAGATAAAAAGGAAAAGTTCGAAAATAAAACTCGCTAGGAAGAAGCTTCCATATGTTATGGTATATAAGCTATTTGGACAACAGCAACAGTTACGCCAAGTGGTCTTGGAGGAATGGGTGAAATGTGGGGTTATATAGATGGGTGTCTAAACTAAATTATTTAGACAATCATCAGGAAAATAAATCTTACGTAAACCTACATAGGGTTCAGAATTGGCCAGCACTATGTCGATATCTTGGTAATTCTGTTAACATTTCCGCATAATGCTGGTCAGTTTTAAATCCTGCGTAGGTTTACGTGAGATTTATTTTCTTGATGATGTCTAAAATATAGATTAATTTAGACATTTAGACAATTGAGACCATGATTGTCTAAAATGTTGAATTTTTATTAGATAATTTACCGAACTTTGTGGATTTTTGTGTATATTCACGTTTTTAAAGCAAATCATTACCATTTATATTAATTTAGACATTTAGACATTTTTGTCTAAATACTATTTTGACGCCAAAAACAATTTAGACGCCCATCTATAGTGGGGTTATATGACAAATTTGTTGGGAGACATGGACTATATTAGGATTAATTCATCGGCGCCAGGCATCTTTGGTAACCTGTAAAAAAGATTGTTTACTCCAAATAAAAAAACGAAATATTTAACAAAAATACACTTTTTTTTTTGTGAAAAAATAAAATACGGATAAAAAAATTGATATTGAACGATTATACAATTAAAAAAATGTTGCGGGAAAATACTCATATATATGCATATTAATATATAATCACTCTCTGAAAAATTGAGAATGACTGTGGGAAAATTTAAAATTTCCTTATATAGCAACAATAAGCTATTCCGAAAATGTGGCAATCAACACTTTAAAGAACTGCTCATGTGTCAATTTTTTGCCGCCCGCGCTACATAATTTTTGGCGCTAAAACAAAAAAAAAATTTGAAAGAAGCTTAATCTGGTTAAATTCCTTTTTTAAATGTACTCTAGATTGCATCAGCCGGGAATCGAACCCGGGCCACTTGCTTGGAAGGCAAGTATTCTACCATTAGACCACTGATGCTCTTTATTGATTGATCGGTTGAAATAAATTTATTTGATATATAGTAAATATTTATTGCATCAAGCGATCAAGTAAAATTTATATAGCAAATGGATTTTCTTTATTTTTTTTTGATTTAAATTACATTTTATTTATGTATATGTCTATTTATAAAATACACCATTATTATTATAATACAAATTAGATTTTAATTCCTAAATTAATCAAATAAATTAAAGTAATGATATTGATATTGGTTCTCGTGGCGTTAAAGATTCAATTTTAGCCAAAAGTTCAAGAACTTCCGACTTTGTTTAAAGAAAAAAATCAATAAATATTTTTATGTTTTATTATATTAAAATGATTAATTATTTACTGATAAAAGTGATTGGTCACCTTTAGTTCCTCGTTGCTTTTCTTCAATTGATCATAATTCGTTTCTAATTTCTTGTATTCTTCAAACTTTTTATCTCTTTCAAATATCCAAATTTCTTTCTTTAAATTTAAATTTAAATTCATTTAGATTTTGATTTGGAAAAATTATTTATTTTAAAATTATTTAATCGATCAATTTTTATCTTACCTGTTTTTCAAATGCAGTTTTTTGATTATTTTGTGAATCTTTGACATTCTTTTTACACTTTATTCTCAATTCATTAATCATTTCAGATTGATCACTATTTTGTGATGAATTCAGAAATTATGAATATAAAAAAATGTGAGTTTTTTAATATGAATTAAGGCATTTACCTAACCAAATTCTTTAGTTGTTCGATCTCTTGATCTTTAGATTCTAATATCATTTCCATTTTATGCCACTCCATCACTAAAATTTCTAAATCTTTTTTTTGCCTTTCAAATTTTTTAGTATCCAACTCCCTAGATAACAGCAACAGTAATTAATATACTTCTATATATATGTTGTGTGCGCGCACACACACACTTGTAGATAAATACCATAACACAAGCTGTTTCTTTAATTGATCGATTATTTCTTGATATTCTGTTAATTTAACGAGTTCTGGTTCAATTAATTTAAGTTTACTTTCCACTAAAAAATTTCTAAAAAAAAAAAATTTAAATATTCTCATTTTCATGTTATAATTAAAAAAGTAATATTATCTAATAAATAATTATAAAATCTGGATTACTTTGCTTCTATCTCTTCAATTCGTCTACTTTGCTTACTTATCGTAAGCTAAATTATACAATACATGTTATTATAATTTAATAAATTCATCATAAATTCTCATGAAAAAATTAAAAATGCCTACCTTTGCTTCGTTTAATTCTTGCAGTATTTTATCCATTTGTAATTTCAATTCTTTTTCCTGTTCTCGATAATTCTTTAGTTTTGTGTTCAGTTCATTTTCCCATTGAACTTTTGTCTTTTTTAAGTTCGCAGTTTCGGTTCTTTGTCTATCAAATGCTGCCTGAACTCTCTTTAATTGAGATTTCAATGTTCTACATGTATTATACAAATTTTGTCTTTCTGCTTCAGCCATATTGTCAAGTATATGATCACGATGAAGACGCCCAATGTGTTGAAGATGTTGTTGTTTAAGATAAAGTTCAAAATTTAACTCATTACGAAGTAACATAATTTCACGTTGAAGAAATGCCACACTGGAATCCACATTTGATAACGTTGTTGCTGTTGTCGTTGTTGGGTTTAATGGTGGTGAAATAATAATATTATTATTTGCTGGCTGTGATGAAAGTGAGTTTGAATATGATATTATTTTTGATGCCTACAAAATTCCCATCATGATATTTTTAATTATTAAGTAAAAGAAATAATATAAATTAATTAATTAATAAGTAATAAAATACCCAAGGATCATCGCCTACTACTATATCAACTCCGCTTTTAAGAGCTTCATGAACTTCCATGATTTCTTTCACGGAGATAGTATGTGATGGTCTTCTTCTCATTTCATCAGGTTTTCCCGTCATCGAATTATTAGATTCTTGTAATATTTTTTTGGTTATATTTTCTATCTGATCTGCATATTTCTTTGATGAATTATCTATATCAAATCCAATTGATTCCACTATAAAATCTGCCGGTTCAAGTTTCATCCATCTTGACGTGTCTGAAAGTTCCTTCTCGCAATCGCTCGAAATTAAATTTGGATGAATCGTATGACGTTGTAACAATGGCTATAATATGTAAAATTGTACACATATATATTTATAATTATAATTGTCAACTTATGTAATGTTATATATATGCATATTTATATTTATATTTATATTTTATATATCAATATATTAATACCAAGCTTCGTGCTCTTATAACATCGTCGTCAATTCCCTCAACAATTGGGACATGATTCATCTTTTTAACCCATCCAGTTGGATCTTTTAAAAATTGCACAGTATTACATGGAAACATTCCATATAAAAATGTAAAAAGATGTCGAAAATTTGGTTGACCGGTTGGTGTATTTTTAAATGATGAACCTATCAAAAAAAAAACTTTCAATTATTTTACATTTTCTCTTGGAAATAGTTACTTGTGAGGAAAAATCGTAGCTGTAATATAACAATAATATAACAAAAACTAATTTACCACATTTATCCCAAGTTATTTCATTATTATCATCATCATTATCATTATCATCACCATCATCATCACCATCATCATTATTATTATTATCATTTATTTCTTCCACATCATCCCTCACATCATTATCATCATTATCATCATCATCATCACCATCACCAATATTTTTTGATCTGATATCACGTTTATCCCAACACAAAATTCTAATAAATATAATATAAAGTTGTGGAAGATAATTTATAACAGATGTGCAAATATGTGGTAATAACATAATTAACGTTGTCAATGAAAGTGATATTACTGTCGTTGATGTGTCTAACTGATTTTCATTAAAAAAAGAATTGAATTTGTTAATTGCATTTATTTACACGTGTATAGTATAATTATCTATACAATATGCCAATCTTACTTCATTAATAATAATAATAATACCTGAAGTGAAGTGAGTAAAGAATCAAGAAGTGGAGTTTCTAATATTTGATGAATGTGCAATGCCTAATAAATAATTATCCAATTGATCGATTAATCAATATATATATTAATTAATTAATCAATAAATCACAATAAATCAATCAATAAATCAAATAAATCAACAAATTAAATAATAATTGAAGAAATATCTACCTGTTGCCTAATAAATTCTCCTAATAAGGTTAAAACCTGTAACCTATATTTACTTTGAATAAAATATGAATTCAACAAAATAAAAAAATCCTAAAATAAAAGTTTATAAACTTTCTCGATCAATTAACAAGTATAAAATAACCATTACAGTAACAATGTATTATAATTCATCGTTACCTTAGTCGACACTTCATCGATTTTTTCTGGATCTCCGGGTCCATCTCGAGCAGTTGTAAACTTCTCTATAAGATCAATTAATGTTTGCAGTTCTGTATTAGACGAATTGGAACTTATACTTCGTAATGTATCTTTTATCCTTGTCATGATTATAGAATTCTTACGACATGCAAGCGTTGATTATAATTCAAAGAGAGGAGATTTTGTATAATTAATAGTGATGCACAATGACGTTTGTGTTACGCATCACAAATCAGATATGGTATTAGTGTATATATTTATATTAATATTAAAAAAATATTAATATTCAAAAACTTTTAAAATATTTTTTACAATGAACATTCTGCACCATAAAAGGTTTGTTTTATTATAGATGATTAATAATAATTATTATCATTATTCAGTTAATTACACATATTCACTCATATATATATATATATATATATATATATTAGTTATCATGTTTATAATCATAAAAATAAAGAACGTGTTAGAAAAGATGAAGAAAAGGCAAAACAAGAAGAAGAAGTCAAGGCCGGAAGAACCGTTATAGCGGTAGTTAGATCTTCAAATTGACAGATAGATAATAAATTGATGATTTGATTTGATGCTCACATTTAATATTTTGATTTGATGATTAATAGGAAAGAGAACATAGACTATCTATGCTTCGTGAACGTGCAAAACAAAAACAAAATGAGTTAACAATTTTAAATTCTGTCACGGGTAATGATTCATCAGTAGAACTGGAAACAGAAAAAATTGAAAATGCAGATAATGTAGAAATCAGTGATGGACATATTAATTTTTGGGCAGATTTAGAAAAGGTAAAATTTACAATTCAAATTGTACAGTTTTTTTTTTTGTATATGATAGGCTTTTAATTATCTAAATATTTGGATTTTAAGCAATCAACACAAGTTGTTAAAACCAATGAAGAGTATGAAGCAGAAAAAAAGGCAAAAGAAAAAAAATCAGAGAGACAATTTACAATGTATTTAGATGAAGTAAAAGGTAAGATTTATTCATATGGCTAATATAATGAATGATAATATATGTGGTTAATATTTCTTAATGTTTTAGAAAAAACACCTTGGTATGTAAAGTTAGGATTCGAGGAAAAGGATTTGGTCAAAGAAGACAAAAAGAGTATCAAGAGGTATGTATTTATATTGGTAATGTTGAAAATTATACATATAAATATATAATTGAGATATTGATAATCACTTTATTATAATAATTACTAAAAATATTATTATTAATAGCGTTAAGAAGGCGAAATCCGGGATGAAAAAAGCTATCGATGATCCTTTGATTACAATTAAGTCAAACTTGGATAAATTATCGAAAAAGAAACCAAAGGGCCAGGCAAGAATCAAAACAGTATGTAATTTTGCATGAATAATAAAAAACTGGTGGAAATAAAATTCAACTCGACATTTAACATTCAACATTTAATTTAACCCTGTATCTTTAATCTATTGTAATAGAAATCGGCATCAAAGAACAATAATAATGAGGCGTCTGACATTGAAAAATTACGTGAAAAAAGATTGGAAAGAGAAAAAAGGGAAAAACTACGTGCTCAAAGATTATTGAATCCTGATATGATTGAAGAAGACGACAAAACGCCAAATAAACCAAATAAACGATATTACTCACAATATAATCCAAACGAGACTAAAACTGCTCATGACCATTGGGTAAAAAGAAGCAGGAATGAACAGTATAATGTTGAATCCACGCGAACTACAAATAATAATAATAAAAGACAGGGTTTTTAATTATGTGTATGTTAAAAGATTTGATTGGTTGATTCATTCATCGATTAATAATATAAATAATTTCAAAGGGTATTAATATTAATTAATATGCAGCAGCACTTCTTTTAAAGGGGGAATCTTTTGACATCAAAAGTTTATAAATCTATTGAGATACAAGGGTGTTTTGAGGTGAAATAGAGGCCTCTGTCTCAAGTTCTAATTCCTCTCTTTACAGAAGTGAATCACATATCAGATATTGTGTAAAGTTTCGCAACATAGTAACATACAGATTTTATATATACAATAAATGATATCATCTTTCTCTTTTCAGTGTATCAAGTATACTAGTCATCCTTGGTTAGAAAATACAATGTCAGGATAGTTATCTTGAGCAAGAGCAAGTGATTACAAATATCATTCTAACCTTACTAGGAATCAATTATAGATTCTTAAAAAATCAGCTAAATTCTTTTTTACACTTTTAAAATCTATCTTTATAACATAACATCCAATAATGCATATTACTCGATCAGTTGCACCAACACCATAACCTTCTGAATTCTCACTCGTAAGCTTAATTAAGCAATTCACAACAAAGCATCAAAAGCTAGTTCCTAGTGTAGTTCTTAAGTTCAGTCGAAAACTATATAGATAAAGGTTTGACCCACACTGTAATTTTCCAGTTGGCGAACTCTGGCGATTTTCACTAACACTGTATTTTGTTGATAGTAAATTTTAGGCCTTTTACTATAAGAATTGACCAGATATAGATATAACAACCTATTTATATATATCCTGTTCAATCAATATTTTTAAAGATTAGGAAGCCTCTAGAGTTCCTATTCCACCATTTTCATAATGAATTAGCTTATATAGGCACAAATAAATGATCAATGTTGGTTTATTATCTATATGCTACTAAAGATGGGAAAGAAATGGCGGTGATGGATTGATTGAGTTAGGGAATTGAAAGATAAATTAAATTAAGTTATGTGATAGAACGTATTAATCAAGAAATTAATAGTTTCTTCAACGTATTAATTAATTAATGATTCTAACACATATAATCAAACCTCCCTTACAAAGAGCAAGAATAAATTAAATTTATTAACTAAATAGTAGAGAATATTAATAAATTATTTGTTATATTGCCAAAAAATTTTTATTGATATTTACAATATTGTTCCAATGATTGATTACGTATTTTGTATTTATATACATATAGAAATTTATATACTGATATATTTTTAGAGATTTTAATAGATGAATCCTTGTGGTGGTTGATAAATATAATTATTAACATCATCATCATCATTGACTGGCGGTAAGTTATGCGTTCCCGATAGAAAATAATTGATGAATACCAAAATTATCAATGAAATTGAATATGTTGCGATAACAAATTTTAAAAATATTGAAGATTTAAAGGCTTCAACGTCTTGATTATTGGTATTATTACTAGCAATATTGCCAACCTATAAATACACAAATCAGATTAGATTTGATCAGATAAACACGAATTACTAGAATGTTATTTCATCACTTTACTTTATGTGATACTTCATTTATAGAATTGAATTTCCAATGATTTGGATATATAAAATCAGTTTCATAATTCATTTTTCCTATTAAATCCTAAATAAATAAATCATTATTATTAGTAAAAAAAAATTATAAAAATATATTCCTTTGAAGGAAAATTTTTACCTTTTTATTATTCAAATATTTAGGAAAATTATTTTTATTAATAAAAATTAAAACAATGATTGAAAAAAATCCATATTCTAAAAAATATTCTAGGAATATTTTAGAATTACTATTATCATCATCGTTATTATTGTACATCATTTTTTTGTTTTTTATGAAGAAAAAAAAAGAGATCGCCGTATTTCGTCGCCATAAGCATGACAAATAAAATTTGGACTTTTTTACCCAAAATTAGAAAATTTTATAGAAATCGAAATTTTATGGGGAACGTGAATGTAATCATATTTATCGCTGTTTATTCTCATTCTCATGCTTGGTTTTACTCCTAGTGCTATTGTCTCTGCCACATCCGTTTTGATGCATTTATGTTTATAATACATAATCCTGGACACCTATATATATCCACTGTATTATATAACCATTGTATAGTGCAAGTCACATATTAACCCATCAAAATAGATAAGGAAATATTGAATGCTTATCTGAAAAAAAAAATAGAGACGATATTTGATGCTTTTGATTAGTGTTAGTTTTGCAAATCATCGTCGAGATAATTCAAATTACTGGTTTCAGGGTTATTTGCTTTTAAAAATCGTGTTTTTTATATGTTTTTATATAAAAATTTCCAAATTGAACATTTAAAGTTTAAAAGTTAATAACTGGAACTAATAAATTATCTCGACAATAGGTTGTAGAACTAGTCAATAAATAGCCATCAAATATCATCTCTATTTTTCCCAAATAAGCATTCAATATTTCCCCTATTTAGCTTTAAAGTTATTTGATGGATTATAGTGACCCGAACCGTATTTGAATAATTAATTATTACATATCTATTAAAATGAATTGATAAAAATGCCATCTTTTACATCTATCTGTCAAGTCTTTCTTAAAATTGCCATTTTAACAAATAGTTTTGTAAATTACTCTATAAAAAGTCATTGCCTGAAGTTTAAATAAGAATCTATACTTGGCTTTACATCTAAAAAGTAAAGCTTATTTGATAATTTTAATAGAAAAGAAAATTCTTTGATCGATGGCAAAAGTAGAAGCTATGTTTTTTTCAAACTGCAAAGTTTAATTTATCTTAGAATGAGACCTATTTTCCGAATTGTTCGCAGATTCACTGATTTAAAGTAATCAACCAATGCGTTATTTGTATTTCTACTTTATTTGAATTGTTTATAAGGTAACTAACTACCCTCAAACAAAAGATTTTAAAAAGTCAACAAAAGTACAAAGAACATACTTGTATAATAAAAAAAAATTTTTTATACAATTGGATGAGTTGTCATATGACTGATTATGTGGGGGGTTGTTTCAGTAGGAAAGAACAAAGTGGCAATTTTGCCAAGATTATTTATGTAATTCATTACTAAATATCAGGAACCGCACCTACTTTACATAATAAACTTGAATTCGAGTTCTGAACATGCGCCTCTGTGTTATATTATGTACTAGCTAGCACTAGTACATAAATACATGAAACAGCCTCATATAATAAATAATTGTAATTGTAATAGTGTGATAATGATCAACATGACAAATAGGAAATTTCTTTTTTCTTTATTGGTATAAATATTTACACTTTCCATATATTGCCATAAATAATAAACCTTCATTCTCGATATTTCTTTTTCTCAAATCCTCTTCCTAAACAAAAGAAATACAAAACAACTATAAATGAGTTATAAAGCTCACCCAAATTACGAGCCTCCTCAACCTCCACCTCCGGAGTACTCAACACATTATCCGCCACCGCCACCTCCAGAATCTAATAGTTATTACAATAGCGATACCAATAACAATTATCAAAACTATGAAAGTCATCCTGTAAAAAAAAGTTCGGCGGGTGAAAAATGGAATACAAAACCAAAGTATCAAGGTAAGCATCATTTCATTATTGTTGATTATAATTATACGTTAAAACATCTAACGAAACATATATGACAGATTTATGGGCGGCAATATTATTTTTAATACACTTTGGTGCTTACGTTGTTGCAAGTTATTTTGGTTTAAAAGAGTTGGCAGATACAAAAACTATTGAAACTTCTGGACTCTTAGTACTAATACAAAAAATGCTAAAACCAATTATTTATAGCGCATTAATCGGATTTGTTTTATCACTTGTTTATATGGTGTTTATGCAACAATTTCCAAAAATTTTAATTAAAGTTACTTTATGGCTTTCAATTGCTTTATATTTCCTTGCTGCTATTTTCTTTGGTTATCTTAGGTTATATATCTATGTAAGTTTGTAATTTATTTTAATGTGATTTTTTTTATATGAAAAAAAATTTTATTATTGGAAACTAATAATTAAAAATTTTTTAGGCCATAATATTTGCAATAATTGGTCTTTTATATGCATTCTGTGCTTATTCTTGGAGGAGTAGAATTCCATTTGCTGCGATCTTATTAAAAACCGTTACATCAGTAACTAAAAAATATTATGGTACACTTGTAATAAGCTTTGTTGGATTATTATTAGAACTTGGTTGGACTGCATGGTTTGTGATTACAGCATATGGATGGTAAGTAATATACATATACACACACATGTAATAATTTTTATTCGATTCTATCTATCTATCTCATTAATAATAAATCTTTTCTTGATTTAATTATTTAGGGTACAAAAATTTATAAGTTCCGGAGTATGTAAAACAACCGAAACCGGAAGATTTGGGTGTAGCAATGCAAATCTGTATTTAATATTATTGTTCCTCGTGTTTAGTTTTTACTGGACAAGTCAAGTTATCAAGACTATTGTACATGTCACAGATTGTGGGACTTATGCATCATACTATTTTCTTGAAGGTACAGCTCAAGGTGTTGGATCTACACCAACATTAAGTTCATTAAAGCGTGCCTGCACCACTTCTTTTGGTAGTGTATGTTTTGGTAGTTTAATAATTGCAGCACTCAACACTTTAAAAGCAATTCTTAGAACGCTTGCAAATAGTGATGATGGTATTCTTGGATTTGTGGCTGCTTGTTTTGCCTGTATATTGGGATTAATTGAAGCTCTTATTGAATACTTTAATTATTATGCATACATTCAAGGTAGCTAACTAGCTAACTGTATCTAATTGGTTATAAAGATGATGCATTTAATTTTAATTTTATATAAATTATCTAATGATCAAAAAATCCCTTTGATTAATTTCATTATAGTTGCAATTTACGGTAAACCATTTATTAGAGCAGCAAAGGATACTTGGAGATTAGTTAAGGAACATGGTATAGATGCAATTATTAATGATAATCTCGTGGGAAATGTTCTCGCGATGGCAGCGATTTTCATTGGGGGAATTTGTGCACTATTTGGATTCGTCTATATTACATATTTGGAACCGGGTTTGTTTACTGGTGATCAAATGGCTTTATCGAGTGCTTTGATTATTATAATTTCTTTCATATTTGGCTTCACATTGACAGTAAGTGTATTATTATCAGTAGAATTTTATTATAAATAATACTTGGATGCATTTTAAATTTAAAAATGTTTTTTTTATAGTCTGTTATGTTGCAACCTATTAATTCTGGTGTTTCAACTATATTTGTTGCTTTGGCCGAGGATCCTGATGCTTTGAGACAAACCAAACCTCGATTGTATCAAAGAATTGTTGAAACTTGGCCTCAAGTTGCTTATTAATTAACCTTTTTCATTATTATACTAATTTATTTATAATCATGATTTACTTTATTATATTTTCATATTTCATATGTAAATTTATTGCCAAATTCCATATTAATATCATTTAGTCGAAACAACTTCACCAGTTGTGCAATGTCGATCTTTCCTAACAAAATTAGTAAAAAAAATTTTCAAAAATCTTTTTTTTTTTGTGTTAGTTGATAAAATAAAATAAAATAATTTTTTTTCTGCATCAAAAAATAATAAATAAATCAAAATGGGTCGTATGCATGCACCTGGTAAAGGTATAGCTCGTTCAGCTTTACCATATCGTCGTACACCGCCTTCTTGGTTGAAAACTACTCCCGATGATGTGTGTGAACAAATTTTTAAACTCGCAAAAAAGGGCATGACGCCTTCACAAATTGGTGTTGTACTTCGTGATTCTCATGGTATTGCTCAAGTTAAAAATGTTACAGGAAATAAAATACTTCGTATCTTAAAATCAAATGGTTGGTAATTAATATTGAGATGATTGTTGGTTGGGCTATTTATAATTTATATATATATATATGTATATGTAATGTCACTATTATTATATTATTAGGATTGGCTCCAGAAATTCCAGAGGATTTATATCATTTGATTAAAAAGGCAGTTGCAGTTCGTAAACATTTAGAACGTAATCGTAAGGACAAAGATGCCAAATTTCGTTTAATTCTTATTGAATCAAGGATTCACCGTCTCTCCAGATATTATAAACTTGCTGGTCAACTTCCTCCAAATTGGAAATAGTATCCTTATTGATTTTATTGATAATAATTTATTTTGGCTTTTGTTTTGTTTTGATAATTGATTGATTATGTTAGACCTTAACTCATTTCTAACCAATTTTTTTTAATAGTGAATCTTCAACTGCAAGTGCATTAGTTGCTTAAATTATTAGTTAAAATTAAAGATGAATTTATTTGTTATTAAATAAAATAAAACCAGAACAAAACAAAATATAATGATTTTATGATTTTATTTATATATAATTTGGATATTGATTTTACTATTGAGTTAATAAGACAAATAGATATGATGATAAAAGAAACAAAAACACTGAACATCTATTTATTATGATGTATGTTTTTCTCATATTATATTCACACTGTCTGATCTATTCTTGTCTATATTAAATTAATAATAATATTAAATCAATAAACAAAATAAAAAAGATTTATATATTTACATCATAATTTAATCTTTCTCCATTAATCCAAATAATACTGATTAGTCGCGGGACATTGCGTAACTACAGGGGTCAGAATGTAACCCACTACAGTGCAGGGACACCTAGTCCCTACAACTTTTATTGGTCTTGTGGATCCTTTAACTCCTCCAAAAATGGAAATGCATGACCAAAAAAAAAACGAGATGCAATTTTGGAGCCAAGACCTTTCTTTACAAAGTTACATCTTCATTATGTTATGTTGTTGTGGAGGAATTGAAGTTTGTATGGTCGATCTTTATCACGTGATAACGGCATGAAAAAAACTAAGAACCATGTCCATTTTCTAATTAATTATCTATATGCACATAGTTATCTGAGTAAAATCCTGCACAAACGCGTGGCAAATTGCATTTTGATTGTAAATTTTTTCTCAAAAACTGTCGCTGTGGCGCAGAAAGTTGTAAGGACTAGATGTCTTTGCCATTATTATAAAATTTTTTCGATCACATGGAATTTTATATGAAAAATGAAGAAAAAAATCACGCTTTAATGCATAAACTTGCCTGATTTAATCAATTGTTACTTGAATCATAAAAAATAACAAATATGTGAAAAACCCTTTATTTTGATGTATTTTTTGTCAGGGTAAACAAATAATTCTTTAAGAAAATCTTGACATGAAGTTGGACATTTGTTATATATAATGAAATTGGGTAATGTGCACATCTCAACTTTTGAAATAATAAATTTAGATGCAATAGTTAAGTAATATTTATTTCAGGCTTTTTAGGTAGAATTTAAATCCGCGTAATAGATTTGGTTTTTTTGAGTAGTTGTTAATTTATTTATCGTTTTTCATACTATTAAATAGGATTTTAAATGAAAATATTTGAAATGTAAATTTTATTTTTCCTATTGTTTTTGTTTCATACTGTTACTTTAAATAGGATTTCAAATGAAGATATTTGAAAATCATTCAAGCAAGATGTGATGCAGACGCACTTCATGGTGCAAGGTGCAATTCATGCAAGGCATATTCATTTGTCATAACAACAAGGATTAGACTCTATAATTGTAAGATCATTTATTTAAATTAATAAATTAAAAGAATACAATAATATATAGATGTTATTATAAAGGGGTCCGGGTCACTTTACCGACACCTACTTCACCAACAACACGCGGGGTTACTTTTAACCTCCACACAATCAAACAACTAACAAATACTAAAATATCACGCCGCACGTTGTCGGTAAAGTGGGTGTCAATAAAGCGGACGGGAACCTAAACCAAAGTTATTATTCATTTTTTTATTAATAATTTTTATGAAGTGGTGGAGAAATTTGATTCCTTTAATATGTATTTAGGTATAAAATGATTACTAATATTCCATGCTACGTTAACGGTTATTCCTTAAACGAACAAAAATTTAGACCATATTTGGTCTAAAATTTCAAATTTTTGTAGACCCATTCTAAACAACAAGTTATCATTTGTTCCCCATTTTTTTTTTGATTTCTAAATAGACAAAAAGGTATGGTTTATGCATATAAACCATTTTATTTGATTGATATTTTGGGGGAGGGTTTAATTAGTGTGAAAAAAAGGTGTATTGTAAAAAAATCCCGATTTTTAATTTTTTTTAATAGTTATGATTAGAAAAAGTTTTTACTCATTGATTATTTGGTCTAAACCGTAAACTATGTAAAAATACTATTTTTAATAAACAAGTTTACTTAAAAAAAAATCCAATTTACAATACAAGTTTTCATTTTAATATGTACAGGGATTTTTGGTTCCAAATTTGTGTAGATCTTCCGAGTAAATTCAATCCCTCTTTAAATTAAAATACTACTAATAAACCCCGAATATTTTTACATTTCAATTAACATATATTTTGAAAAATTTATTTTAAAAAAATTGTACATATTGGAATTATATTTAAGGTTTTTTATAAGTAAAGAAACATTTGTATTTTTTTTAAAAATTTTTTTTTGAAAAGTTCACTATATGGAAAATTTTAATTATTGATACTAGACCTATGGTTCTTAGACATAAATCATGTCATTTGATCTGCCTAACAAGTTCTATTAGTAGTGTTTACATACTAGCTAATAATTTTAGTGAAGGAGATATAAACTTTATATATCAAAAAACGTGATCTTCAAGAAAAATTTTCATAACAAAAAAATGGGTATTTTTACATTTTACACATATTATTTTCTTACCTGTTATATGTAACCCCCAAATAAATTTTTTTAATAAAAGTATGGGGTTTTGAATATCATTTATGAAATAAGAAAGATTGTGGTGAGACCACAGGAAAATATCTTTTTTTATATACTACTTTTTTAATAATTAATTTCCGTTAACGGAAATTAATTATTAAAAAAGTAGTATAATTTTTGAGTCACAATTGTAAATTTAGACCATATTTGGTCTAAAAATCGTTTAAGGGATAATGATATTTGATCTGCAATGTCCTGCGACCGTGATATTAATATTATCTTGAAGTGTCTCCATTAAGCCAATCAGGGTTTCAATATTTACCCTCAAAACCATACACTCCCTGGACAAAAGTTTCGGTCACTACAAAACAATTAATTACGCAAAAACGTACATAATAAAACACAAATAAATTTCATCAAATTGTGACCAAAAAGTTTGCAAGAATATGTATGCAAAATTTCAAATTTTTGTAATGTTTGTGAGAATAACAGTTAAAAAAAAATAAAAAGTTCGACCAAAAATCTTCTGAAAAATTGTAGTTTGCCAAAAAAAAACAGTTTCTCAGAAACTTACATAATAACCACACCTGAAATCGTGACACATGAAAGATTAGATTCTGAAAAATCACGTCATGTTTTTTATACAAGTTTTTTTGTAAAAAATTGTTTTGAAATTTTGATAAAATTAAAAAATGTCAAGCAAAAATCGTCAAAATTGGATTGAAACAAAAAAGTAAAAATTTTGAAAAATTGGCCAAGCCAATCTCCTGATTTGAATCCAATAGAGCATCTGTGGAATCAATTAGAAATTCGTATTCGGAAACGTCCAAATAAATT
>CAUDNR010000163.1:0-39124 GCA_958430865.1 Entrophospora sp. SA101 | reverse complement strand
AATTATATAGTCACACAACATAAATTTGAGATCGTCACAAAGTGATAAATGTGATAAAGAGAAATTCCACCATGCTGGATAACTCCATATTAATAAATGAATAATAATATGAATATAAATAATATTAAATAATATACAAATATAATAATCTATAAATTAATATTTTAATTAAATTATATGAAGTTATCCCAGGATCTATTGTATAATTTCAGGGTATTGACTAACAAATTCATCAACTGTTGCTTGTGCTAAATCCATAGTGGTAGGTTCTGTTAAAATAGTATTGGGATGACTAAAAGAACTAATTTCTTTATATTTTTGTTTCTTGTCATTTTCCTTTTTATCTACTTTATAAACTATATTTGAGCTTGAAACCATTCCATTAAGCGTTTTTTCAACATTTTGAATATCAGGTCTCCTTTCTGGGTCACTCTGCCAACATTCTATATACAAGTAAATGATTAACAAAAATTTAATATAAAGTTTTTAAATATATATATATATATATATATTTTACCTTTGTATAAATCAATGTATTCAATAGGTGTATCAGGAATAGGTTCCTCACGAATTCCTTTAAGTGCCAAGGTAATTATTTGATAATCTTCCAAATTATTAAAAGGTGGTTGGCCACTAGTCAATTCCCATAATAAAACACCCACACTGTATACATCTGATTTTTCGTTTTTTTTATGTGTTGTATTTTTGAGACATTGTGGGTCAATATAAGCTGGAATTCCTGCTAATGTTGAAGTGGTTGTAGATTCAAGTATTTTACGGGAAAGTCCAAAATCTGCCAATTTTATTGTTTTTTGGTGAACCAAGAAATTATTTGAATGCTTTTCAAAAAAGATAAACATTATTAAATATATTTTTTTTTAAAATAATAAATTTATGTAATGTATAATTATTTAATTACCAAATCTCGATGGATAATATTGTTTTCATGTAGACATAAAACAGCTGACACAATCTCATATGCAAATTTCAGTTTTAGATCCCAACTGATTGTCTCAAATTTTTCACGTAAGTAACTTCTTAGTGTTCCACTGTCTGCATACTCAAGAACCAATAAATATTTCTTTTTGCCTTTATATATAAATATAAATATCAGTTAATGGGAAAAATTAGAAATAGAAAAAAATTTAAACATACTTTCATTCTTAGTGATACCATAAAAATGAATAATATTTTGATGGTAGTCAACTTTACGTAATAATTTTAACTGATTGAACCAATTATTATTGTTAGTTGAAAATTTTTTTAATCCACAACCAAAAATATATAGTAATTTACCTCATTAATAACTTCTTTCATTATTATATTATCTTTATAGGATTTCAAGGCAAAAGTAGTGTTATTGTTATATATTGCTTTATAAACTTTTGCAGAACCACCATTACCAATTTTTTGAAGATTTTTAAACCTATCATATCCAAGAAAATTAATGTGTTCATTCTGAATTGCCTCATTTAGCCATTCTAACCAATTATCCTTAGATTCAGCTTTGCTTTCTTTAAAATCAAGATCACTTAAAAAGCCACTATCACTATCATTACTTAAATTTAATATTCTACTTTTATTATTATTACTACTACTGCCACCACCGATATTAATACTATTAAATTCATTCAGAGCAAATTTCTGAAGCCCAGCAATTGCTGGTCTATTAGTTGGATCCACATCCCAACACCTTTGCATCATTTGTGCATAATCAACAGGAATTTCTGGTAATATTGGTGGTCGTAAACCTTCTTCACATATATCAAAAATTAAAGAATGATTGTGAGCTCTATCATCAAATGGTGGATGGCCTGCAAATATTTCCCACATTAACATCCCAATGCTATAAATATCTGATTCTTTTGTGTATTTTTTTCCTCTTAATAATTCTGGTGCAATATATGGTAGAATTACATAGATTTCATTTGAAAATTCTTCATCAACTGGCCCACATGACCCCAAATCAGCAATATTAACACCACCACCTTCACTTATTAATATATTACCACTATGTAGATCACAGTGTATTAAATCTTCTTTATGGATATAAAATAATCCATCACATAAATATTTAAAGATTTTAATTCTATCTTTTAATGTTAAATTTGAATGATTTTTCCGTAAATAATCTCTTAAATTTCCTTTTCGATAATAATTTAGAACCATTGCATAATTTCCATTATCTGGGAATTTAGTTATACCATGACAAGGAACAATTAAATTTGATTTAATTTTACAATAATTCAATACCTGTAATTAATTATACAAATAAAAACAATCAATTTAAATAAATGGTTTAATTTTGTTTAAATAAGATCAATTACCTCATTAAAAAAAGGTTTTCCTGGATCACTTGAATTATTTAATGATTTTAATATTACATACTGAGCTCCAAAATAACTAAACTCCATTTTATTTTCATCATAATCATATATACATCCTCTTCTCCACCTGGCAGTATAAATTGAACTGAAATTACCTTCAGTTACCTTTTTTATATTTTTAAATTGGTTAAAAGGTATCCATTCTATAATTTTATTTGGAAGAGATGAAAACTGTTGACATTTTTGAACAAAACCATCAATTATCACATTTCCAGACGTCCAAGTGCTGAAAAGATCCTGTAGGTGTAGACCAATACACTTTTCACAAAATTTGTTCGAGTATCTTGTTATTTTGCACTTGTTACATTTTATTGGTTTTCCTTGTTTTTCCATCGCATTATTTAGTTCAAAAGCATAAATATATTTTTCTTTACAATATTCTTTTTCTTTTGCTGAAAGTTCTTTGTTTTCATAGACTAATTGTAAAAAATAATTTTTTCCTTCTTCTCTGCCAGAAGCAGTTGTTGAAGTAGCAATATTACACATTTCAACATAAATTTCCGATACTAATTTCTTTCTGTCTGGTGTTAATAATCTTTTATACGACATTTCTAGCTTTATTAATATTAATATCCTTGACTTTAAATGGTTTTTATTTTCAATATAAATATTACTATTTTAAAAAAAGTTATCAGTAAAATAATTTTCAAAAAGAAATTGATGTATACTATTTAAAGTTAGCATGGTGGACATTTGTTGAACATTAATTTTTTATGCGTGTAACGTAATTTTAATTCGTGATTAATTAGTGATCGGCGGGGCGCATTTGTAACATTTTATAGTAAAAATCATCCAGTTCGCATTACGTGTCCTATTTGGATATCAATAAACAGACTGTTATGAATATTTTTATCAAAAAAAAAATTTTTTTTTGTTCAAGCCGTTTTTGCACTATTTCAATCTTGATTGGGGATTATGGGTATAAAATCTACATAATACAAAATAATGGTTTGTCCAATTCTTTCTCAGCTGATTCTTTTTTATGTTCTCTACTAAAACGTGTTACTCATTTGCATCCAACTTACCTGCTTCTACTCTTTGTTTTAGATCTGTAAACATTTTTTATCTACATTTCTGACAAAAAGTAGGCTCTTAGAAGTCGTTTTACTTGTTCAGACATGTGTCCACTTCTACCATGTTTTCCAAAAATTGTTTTTCGCGAAGAGCCCAATCCAGTTCAAAGTAATTCATTTTAAAATTAAAAATTTTTAATTTAACATCTAGAAAATATTTATTATATTAATTTTTTTCTCTATAATGGATCATTTGGTTTAGGAAAAAATGTCTGTTATAGACAATAATATTAATAATAATTTATATATATACATATAAATTGGGCTTAAATTTTCAGTACATTATAAAGAGTGGACCGTAGAGAGAACCTGTTGTAGACAATAATGTAAATTGGGCTTTCCATTATTATTATATCAATTATATATAAAGTGTGAACTGTGTCTTATTCATTTTTTTAACTGATTCATCTTCATTCCCAGGCATCATTGTATGGATTTTTTCGTTTTGTATATTTCAATTAATATTTGGATAGTACATTGTTCAACGATGCAAATTTTCATAGGGAGGAGATAAGAAAAATATTTATTTAATATATATAGGATTTCTTCTCTAATCTGTTTTCATAATGTAAATGAGGAATGATTGAACCTAATGAAATTAAATTTCCCTTTTAATAAGGGTTGGTTTAATTTTTTAAAAATTGGTTGGAGATTATCAAGATATATGTGTGTTTTATTAGTGTAATTATCCCGCCGATCCTTATTTAAAATCAATGCGGATCACTCATTTTTAAAAGAATCACGAATTAAAGTAAAAGTGGTGACACGTTGATATGTAAACACGTACTGTAACATTCTTTAACGTTTTTTAACTTAATTCCAGCTGCATCTGTCGGCATCCGCGATTTTGACACACTTTACTTGGTACTAACATTTCCAATATGGTATTATGCGGCAGATGTGTAATTTGCAACGAAATTAGAGTAGGCTCCGAAGTAAGTATAAATAAAGCAGAACTGGGAGTTGAGTGGACGAACTTGTTATCTTTTAAAACATTTTCAAGGTATAATAGTGAAAAAAGCCAAATGTGCACTTTGTAAAGAAACTAAAGCTTTTTAAACAATAAATAAAACTACTCAAGGAAAAACTGAAGGAGGATGCAACAAGGTATTCATTCTATAATTATTATTAAATTAATAGTTTGGTATAATATATTTACTTTGTATATCTATTTCTTATTATTAGATGAATAAATGATGAATATTAGAAGGTAGTTGTTCTATAATTATTGTTAAATTAATAGTTTTGTATAATATATTTTTTTTATTTATTTATTTGTTATAGATGTGGATATAGAAACAAGATAGTCGTTCTAAAATTATTATTAAATTAATGGTTTTGAATAATATATTTATTTTTTCTTGTTATTAGGCGTGGATAATATAAAGAGGGTGTTTGTTCCATAATTATTGTTAAATTAATGGTTTGGTTTCCTTAGAACACAGCAAAAGAAACAAGGTTAAATTAAATGAGGTAGTTTTATAATATTGTTAAATTAATAAATTTGTTAAATTTATATAATATATATTTATTTCATAAATAATAGAAACAAGGTAGTTTGTCCTTGATTATTGTTAAATTAATGGTTTTGCATTATTTGCTTCCAATATCTACTTGATAAAACTTATACGTCACGAAGCCTCTTCTCTAAATTTTTGTGTAATATATTCGGGCCAATCAAATTTTCTTTTTGTGTAATCTGATCGACGAAAATCATTACCAATTATAAGAATGTCTAATATTAGGGTTGTCCTCAATTTTTTTTAGCAAGGTTTTATTAATTAAAAAAAAAGGGTAATTTAGAATATTATCAATTTCTATATGCATCAACAAGTTTTTAAACGAAAACATAACAGTGAGTTTCGTGAAATACAGATTAGTATTGTGCAATGATATATTATAATAAAATTGCATGGCTCAATCATATACATATATATATATATTCGTTCGGAGCATCAAAATTAGCACTGGATGCGAAACATATTAACACCCTAATCATGTATCCATGACCAATGATGCAATCTTTAATAGACTATTTCATGACCAGATGGTGCATTGATCGAGTAGTCTAATAAATTACAACAAAATCATATAAATAGACCCACTATCCCACTCGTGGGCCAAAAAATCTGTGCATTGGTTTTGCTCTTTATGTTGTATAAGAGACGAGGCACGTAGTGTCAAAATTGCGTTCTATGTATGATTTGACTTTACACGTTACATTCGAATGCAAGGTATCCATCTATTATATTCGTTCAGAGTATCAACATTAGACAGTCATATTATTATTATATCAATATTTTGTTTTATTCGTTACGTTGAGCAAAAAATTTATTTGTTTGTTTGTTCACATACAAGGGGAAATGGTTCGCGAATTTAATAATTTAATAAAGGATCCATCTCAAAGAAGAATCCTCATGTGAATCAAAAGTTATTTACGAATTTAGATTGTTAGAAAAATCAATAAAGCTTTTTTTTTTTAATCAAAAAAGATCTTTTTGTCCTAATCTTTTCCTCATGTTTACTTATTTATCACAGATTAAAGATCAATGGGTTAATTGGATATTTTTTTCCAAGTCTATCGTTATAGAAGAATAAGCTTCATGCAAACATCAAAAGTTATTTACAAATTTCAATTGTAAAAAAAAAAAATCAACAAAGCTTTTTTTTCTTAATAAAGAAAAATCTTTTGCAAAGATTATTTCAACTAAAATAAAATTTTTCTTATCCAGATAAAATAATAATATAAACTTTCCTATTCAGATCATCCACAATCAAAAAAATTTTGTACACATTGTTTGTTTATCGATCATTGAATTGACCGATAATGACAATAAATAAAATGTTAGTGTTTTTAATCCCGATCTCGTGACCAGAAAATATCACACAAGCCTTTGACGATCCGAGGTAAAGGTTCCAAGACAAGACCATCAGTTTTTGGTTATTTTGAACGGTCTGAAATGTCAGAGAAAGACGAAGACCTAACGGTAGATAGCGGTCGACACCATGCAAAAAATATCTAAAGCGAAACACGATGTGAAAATAAATGATGTGTAAAAATAGAAGGTAGTATTTATTTTTGAAAACTAATAAATCACATGAAGTAATTTTGTTTCAACAAAGTGGTTGGACATATAAGATTGAAATAAGATTATTGATGTTTTTTTTAAAAGTTCATTTGAATGAAGGTTTGATTGTACATATTGTGAAATGTTACAAATTAATCTATTTAGCTTATTCTCTATTTAATACATTTGAAATAAAAGAATGCGACATTACCACTCAAAGGCTCTAGATAGGATTAACGCTCTATGTCTTTGAGTTAAAAGATATCAGCGTGACTATGAATAAAAATCTAATCTGTTTTTTACAAAGCTATTATGATTTGTTATAACCAGAATCCAATCTGGTACTAAATTGGTGTTCTTATTAGCTTTATCATCAATTCTATTCATAGTACAAATTTTTTATTTGTTTTACTTGTTTTATTCGATAGTTGTGGTGATAAGTTTAGATTCTTTTTTTTAAAAATATTAAGCCGATTTTTTTACATTAATAAATTATAAAGAATGTTGGACGCCAATGTGAATTTGGACAGATTGGACAGGTTTGCCAACATTGCTTTGGAGATTGAAATTCCACCGAAAATTTTAACAGCTATTATAATGTCAATTATAACACACCAAACTTAGCCTTTTCTTCAAAAAAGGTTGTAGCAATCATTTTATTAAAGCAATTGATAAATACAAGAAATAGAAAATTATGTAGGGTCAATAATTTATTTATTTCGTCACGGCATTCCAAATTTTTCATCTGGAAATTTTGGAATGTTTCGTAGTCGGACATACAAACCAATTGTTTAATGCAGAAATATGCAAAAGTTAAAAAATTGAGAATGTTTATTAATGTACCACTATTCTAAACTTTTGATTTTTCCATTATTGGATGCAATAACTAATATATATATATATATCTATCTTTCAAATAGAAACGAAATCATTGATTTCTAAAGGGACGTAGATAAAGATGATAAAAAAAGGAACAAATCATATTAATTCACTTTATTATATTGAAATAGTATTTATTAGTTTTTTTCGACATAAAAATAAAATTCACACTAACCCTCTGTCTATATGTACTTTTTATGCCTTTATTAACTACAGGAATTAATAATGGAGATAAAACTTAATAAAATGTTAATTCAATAAAACACGAAAAACCATTGTTACATTGTTGAGAGTACTGATACTAATAAATTTATCAGAACCTTTTGTTACTCAGATTAGAATAACAAATTATTGAAAGATATTGCAGAGAGTTCTTCATCAATGGCAAAGTTCATGTTATATTTTATTCATAAGGGAAAGAGTTGTTTTTATTTTTTTAATTCAATTAATTAATTAAAGAATTAATTGAATAAAGGTGTGGATATTAAAAAAATATATTTCCTTGTTTCTAATGTCGTAACATAACTATTACCAAAGAGTTCTTTTTTTAACGGATATAAATATTCACATCTACAAAATAAAAAATTTTATATTTTATTATAATTTATCTTTTATACTATAATCGAATACTTGTTTCCCATATTCTTATTTAATTATTTACAATTTTATTCTAACATTTTAACCATTTTCACCTTCTTTTTACAAAAATATAAAAAATAAATTTCACAATAAACTTGAACAAGAATAAATAAAGTCAAATCAAGAAAGCCCAATTTTAGTTGAAAATAAATTTAATTGATGGAAGAAGAAGGATCAGAAAGTGAATGCGATTAAGATAATGATTCTAGAATGTTTGTTAGATGAACATCAGGAAAATAAATCTCACGTAAACCTACATAGGGTTTAAACTGACCAGCATTATGCAGAAATGTTAACAGAATTACCAAAATATCGACATAATGCTGGCCAATTCTGAACCCTATGTAGGTTTACGTAAGATTTATTTTCCTGATGAATCAGTTATAGAGACTCCAAACTCTCAGAATCTTCAAGATATATATACAAAATAAAGAGGAAAGTGACAAGAAGTCCCATATGTCCAGTGAAGGAGATTTTATTATGCCGAATTCTAATTAACACGTCATGTACTATGATTGACAATCCAAGGAAAGATTTCTCAATGCCTTTCAACACAAACTTGATACATCTCTTAGAACATTGGAAGTAGATGTGTTTGTCTGAGATGACATTTGTACCAGTCATTGATCCCATAGATGTGTTCCCAATTCAATAATGGATGAATTGGACATTTGATAAAATGGAATGCATTCAAAATAAATAAATACAAAATGACCTTTACCTTTCCAGTTTCACATATAACTTTTGAAAGAAATCTTTTCGTGGAATTGTTCCCAAGACAAGAGCTATGAAATTGTTTTTCAATTATCTTGTTTGTTTTATCCCCCCCGGAAACGGCACCAAAATTGATGTAGATATCAAAATAGATAATATAATATATAAGCGCAATATTGGAAGGAACTCTTTTATTCATTCATAGTTAATCGACGAGATCCATCAGAAATGAGTGTATATAGGATACAAAATTCTGATTGGCTAATTTGAGTTTCACGCGCGTGAATTTAAAATTCGAATATTAATAATCAATTATTTTAGGTATGGAAAAGTGCTTTCCCCCTGGTAGTACGTATTTTGTATCAGATGCGTTTTTTCAAACAAAAATACGGGGGTTTCCATATGTATTCATTCCACAATTAGCACCTGTTGCTATTCTGTACATAATTTTTTATAGGAAAAGGATTTATTGAAATGAGGTTTGACTTGTTCTAGTTTAAGCACGATTATTTTTTAACATAAAATCCGTTTAACTCGAATCGAAACGAATCCAATTTTTTGGAATTCGGAACCGCTTTAAAATTTGACTCGAACTCGATACGTTCGGAACCTTAGTATTTATGAGTGACAATTGTAATCAAAAGAAAGAAAAATTATATGTTTACCGTATATTAACGGTCCAATAATTCCTTACCCATATAATTTATCTACGAATCCTGTTGACTTCAATTAATATACTTTAACTTTTATTCATTAAATAATTATTTATGTCAGAAGTGTGTGAATATCTGTTATTACGAAAATTAGCTGAAATGCTATCATATTTATGATTATTATTTTTCCAATCCAACTCTTGTCTTTTAATTAAAATTATTAGCATATTTTTCAGTTAGAAAATAATAGAAGGAAGGTGAAAAATAAGACGGTATAATAATAATGATAAATTATTTTAGATTTCCCAAATGTTATTATACAAAACTCATAACCGTATCCTCACATTAATAATATATTACTATTATTAGGAAAATTTATTTATTTTATTACCATAATTTGTAAGTTCAAAATGATAATATATATTCCATTCAACTTTTCTGTCCAATTTCTTTCTCCAATAAAAATCCAGTATCTTGTAATAATATTATCAAAGCAAATGAAGAATATTGATATGTTTTTAATGGTTGAACCAATATCTAGTTTGGGTTTTTAGTAGTTTTGGTCGCCAAAACTATTTTGAAGAGACGAAAGTCAAAACTAAAATTAAAAGTTATATGTCAAAACTAAATCAAAAGTCAATAGTCAAAAATCAAAACTAGTTTCTACTTATGGCGAAACCTTTTGACTTTCGCACGGTTGCGAAACTCTCTAGTTTTGGAAACTAACACTAGTTTTTAGGTGGTGATTTCTCCAATATAACCAATATTGAATCATGATTAAAGCTCTGAACTGTCAGAGCCTTTAGGCTAAAAACTACTTGGAAGTCAGTCCCTGGTAATCTAATTTTTAAGCTCTGCTTATTTAGAATTAAAATTATTAATTTCAAACTTATTATATAGTTGACTCGGTCTAAAGACCTCCTAAATTTTGGGCAAATTTTAAAAGTATAGAAGTCGCTTTCTGTCCTACTTTTTTAAAAAATAGCGCTATTAGTTGATAGGATAAGTATTTAATTTTAATGTAATGACGAGGTATTCTCAAAAAAATTATTTGTTGTAGGGTTCTTTTCTTTTTTAAAACATGTACTTTACTATGCTCACGAGGAATTTGGCAGTAAGAAAAAAACTAAAATCACGTGAAGTGCTATTTTCCACATGACGCAGCAATAGGAGGTCTTTAGACTGAGTCAACCATAGCAACCAGTGCCTCAGTTGAACGAATTTTTCTGGAGGCACAGACTTAATTACCCAAAGATGTTGTATTTTAGAACCTGAAACAATAAAAGTTTGAATGAGTTTAAAAAGTTTGCGGAAATGATGAATTTTAAAAAATAAAACGCCCTTAGAGTTTCTATTCAAATTTTTTGTTTCATTCGTTATTATTATGAATTTGAGTATTCGAATTACATCGTAAGTTTAGTCAAATAAAACAAGTAATTCGAATGAAACAAATAAACAAATATTCAATAAAACAAACAAAAAGAATAATTCAAATAAAACGAACAAAACGAACAATTTGAATAATTCGAATAAAATGAACAAAACAAATAAAGCGAATAAAATAAATAATTCGAATAAGAATTTGCATTATTATTATGAATAGAAGCATATGAATATGGATAAGAAATTACCATGGTATAAAAATTATAGACTGTATGTATTTAGAAATAAGATCCTTCCAGCATCTCTACTTCGCAACACATTCGCTAAAACCAAGTTACAAGTTATACCAGATCAGATCTTGAATCAGATCAAATAAAAATTCTTAATTCATAATTTCTTTCATAAATGATTTTTTATAAATTTTATTATTATTATTTATACACAATATCTCAGATTATAATTTTTTTGTGAAGTGTAAACTAAATAACCGAACAGAACTGTTCAAAGCTTTAATCATGATACAATCAACTTAAAGTTTTTATTTTATAATAAATTAATAAAGTAAAGATTAAAGATATTTTGTTTTTTTATCTCCTCTTTATCACCAAATCAACATTTATAATTATATATTTCATCAAATATATCTAATTCAATTAATCTAGTAAGAATAATTCTAAAAAAAAAAGAATTTAACAATCATATATAAAATTATTATTATTATTATTAATTAAAAAAAATTATTAATTAATACAATTTATTATTGTTATTAATTTTAAGATAGTTGTAGACCGTCATCATATTGCATGGATTGTTGTATGGATGAATTTGTTACTAGTGGGTATTTTATTACTGAGCATGGTGATAATGAATCATTGCCCATCATTGCCATCATTACCATCATTACCATCATTACCATCATTATTATCATCATTATCATCATTATCATCATTATCATCATTACCATCATCATCATTATAAATTACTTGATCTGTTGTAGATATATTGGTATGTGTTTGATCTATTGCAATATTATTTAAACCTGGAGTACTTCTTTCTAATCCTGGTTGTAAATTTAGATCCATAGTATTAGAAAGTTGCTGTAAATTTGAGGTCGAAAAAAGTGATTGATTAGCCAATATTAATTGATTTAATAATAGTTGCTGTAGTAATTGTTGTTGTAATGTTTGACATTGTTGTGGCTGCTGTTGTAGTGATTGTAGTAATTGTAATTGTTGTTGTTGAATCGAATTAGGTGGACTATGTATTTGTGGTGTGATACCAAAATTACCAAAATTATTATTGTTTCTGTTGTTGAGGTTGTTATTGCTATTAAGCAAACTATAAACAGAATTATGATTTGAAAGACTTTGAATATTAGATGATGATATTAATGATGGTGTTGTTGTGGAAATACTTCTCATCAAATTATCATTGTTATTAATTTGATCTTGAGAAGAAGAAGGGAGAGGAGGGGAAGAAGGAGGAGAAGAAGAAGTCATTTGTGTGCTATGAGCTGATGATGAAGCATCCTTAGTTGATGATAATTCTTGTGCATTCTTTTTTTGACTATTTCTACGATATAAAAGGAAAATACCAACTAATGTAGCAATAATCAAAGCAAAACCAACTGAAATCACAATTGCTAGAATTGTTGTAGGACCAAGCCCTGAATCTGATGTTGATGATGTTGATGTTTTACTACTAGGAGATAGACCAGGAAATGATTTTACCCATTTGTAATCAACTATATTAAGTATTTGAATTGAATTACTCATTTTAACAGGTGGCCCAACTTTGTTTGTTATATTACCTAAGATACATAAATGATTTAATATACATGTACATATACACATACATATATTATCATCATTATTTTATAATTAATTTATTTATTTACCAAATGTTACCACCATATAATCTCCAATTAAGTCTGCTTGATGGCGTGTAACTGAGTTTATAACAACTTCTGGTGTTGTTACTGGAGGTGTGATCCATTTAAAAGGTTTTGTAGTTGTGTCTAATACAATTAATTCAGGAGTAGGTGTTGTACCTTGTGCAGGTGTAGTTCCTCCATAGACTATTATCTGACCATTAGCAGCTAAGAAATAAATATATAAAATGAAATTTTTTTTTTAAAATGATGATAAGAAACAAACAAATAATAATAGTAATTATTATTTACCATATAGTGCTGTATGTCCAATGCGGGATTCAATTTCTAGACCACCAACTGTAGTCTGATCAATATAAAAAAATGATTAATATATTTTCCAATTAAAATAAATTTCTTATATTAAATTAATAATCACCATTAAATCCCAAGTATTAGCTTTAGTATCATATAATGTAAGCTTTTTTTAAATAAATAATAAATTAATATTAAATTAATAACTACACATTTTTATTAATCATTATAGTTATTATTTATTACTTTATTCATGGGAACTGCAGTTAGATGACCAGTAACACTAGAGTGGTCTTTTCCACCAATAAAAAACAATTACTCCATTAGCAATCAATACAGCAACATGGTCAATCCTAGGAGGTGGCATACTTGCACCAGTTTTTCCAATTTGACTCCAGGATAAATTATTTCCATCCAGAATAAAAAAAAAATCATTAAAAAAAATACCAGTAGTAATACCTACATCATGTACTCCACCATGAATATATAATTTGCCAGTCAATGGATCACTAACACTTGCAAATTCTCTACGTGTTTCAGGTGCAGTTCCTTGAAAAGCAGGTGGATTTACTAACCATTGGTTGCTTTTAAAATCATGAGTGTAAACCACATTTTTCGAATTCAATTCACCAGTTACAGCATCAAGCATAATACCACCAAACAAAAATATTGTATCATTATTAGTGTTGGAACTAGCTTTAGCCCATGATATTGATACTGGCAATGGTGAAGTTTCAGTTAAATCCTTCCATGGTGGAGTTGTTACATCAAATTCTTGTGATAAATCAAGAGAAAAAAATTCTTTTGATGATAGACCATTAGAGATACCACCCATAACATATAAATTATTGTTAACAATAACAGTGACATGTACTAATCTTGGGTCAGTTGGTGCTGAATTCACCACTAAAAATAAGCATTTGAGCAATATTAAAAATATTAAAAAGATGTTCATTATTTTAATTATATATAAACAGCTAAGTAAAAAAAAGATCTCATTTTTATTGTCTGTTGTTATATTGTATATTCCATGTTACATGCCAAATAAAAACAAATGGATTCATTAATTTGACACCACATATTTATTGATGATGTTACCAAAACAATGGTTGGAATCGACTAAACTTTTTTTTGAACAACTAATAGTCGACTACCTTAGGCGACTACTACTAATAATAATAATACTAATGCTAATACTATGCTAATATTATTATTTTCTGACAAATTACATTTTGGTGTTTTATCATTCAAAATGGAAAAAAAATTTCTATGCTGAAGAGTATCATATCAATACCATCAATATGATGATGACGACGACAATAGTGGTGGTGTTGTTGATGATAATTTTACATATGAACAAATAAACACTTTCGATACAAAGTACAATAGTTCATTAGCTTCAAGTTCTAATGATTTTAAGCGGTAGTTCCAGATGACCTTTAAAAAAACGAATCGTAACATATGGTTTTGTGTGGAAGTATTTTGAAAAAGTGAAAGATTCAAATGGAAATGAATAATTTGCAAATTAAAAAAAAAAAAAAAAAAATGAAATATTGTTAAAATAATCAACTAAAATAATCAACTAATAGTCGACTAAAGTTTGACCAGCTAGTAGTCGACTAAGGATTTTTTGGACGATCCCAACCTCTATACCAATATAAATATTTGAATACGAGAACGCAACATTAATCAAATGTAGCCAACAGTTCCAATTCTACATTCTCAAAAAGTGTTGTTTTTTTTTATAATAAATTTTTAATAAAACCTTAAATTCGTATTTCGCCAATTATGTCTAGAAATCTGTGATGAAATTTTCCTGAATTCACGCACAACATATAAATAAATCCATCCAATGAAATTCGTTGTTTCGGCGATAATAAACATAAAGTTCGTTGTAACGCGATTTTCATATACGTTCCATCCTATAAACAATTATCTATGGAATATGTAGTGAGTATACATTAGAAAACGAGTAGATGTTTTCATACTAAAATGCATTTTTCATGTACGGAAGGGGCCTGGACAATAAAAAAGGACCATAATGTGAAAATCAATTTTGATCGGTCCTCTTTATGTAGAGCGTTTTTGTCTTAAAACCATACTCAATTTGAATGATTAATACTTTGAGATCTTAAGCTTTCAAAACCACCTTGAATTTTATTATTATGGTCCTCTTTTTATTGACCAGACAGACCAAAAATATTCCACGCTGGTTCTCATGTTTTTAGGCACAGGGAAGCCCGTTTCCCCGTAGTACGTATTTTGTATCAGTCAGTATGCGTTTTTTCAAATCAAAAATACGGGGGTATTCATTCCACAACTCGTACCTATTGCTATTATCTACATAATTGTTTATAGGGAAAAAGATTTGTTGAAATGAAGGTTTGACTTATTCTAGCTTAAGCACGTTTATTTTAACATCAATTTAAAAATCCGATTTGACTTGAATTGAAACAAATCCATAATTTTTTGGAATTTGAGCCGCTTTAAAATTTGACTGTCCAATTTCTTTTGTACTATTAAAGCAAATGATATGGTTTTGATGGTTTAACCAATACCTAGTTTTGGAATTTAAGTGGTAATTTCTCCATTTAACCGATATCGAATCATAATTAAAGCTCCGACCTGTTGGAGCTTTAGGCTAAAACTATTTGGCAGTTCCTGGGATTCCAATTTTTGCATTCTGGTTAAAATTATTAATTTCTAATCTAATAAATTTATTATAGGCAACCAGTGTCCTGGTTAAACGAGTTTTTTCTGGAGGCACAGACTTAATTATTCAAAGGCATTGTATTTAAGGACCTGAAACAATGAGAGTTTGAATGAGCGTGGACATGATGAATTTTATATATGAATTGAAAACAATAAAACTTCCTTAGGGTTTCTATTCAAATTATTTATTTCATTCATTATGAATTTGAGTATTTAAATTACATCAAAAGTTTAGTCAAACAAAAACGAATAATTCAAATGAAATAATGAAATGAATGAAACAAATTAAAGAATAATAAAACAAAATGAACAAATGAATAATACAAACAAAATGAATAATTTGAATAATTTGAATAAAATGAACTAAATGAATAAAATGAGTAATTCGAATAGAATGAATAAAGCGAATAGAATGAATAGAACGAATAAACAAATAGAGAATAATTTGAATCAAGATTAAGATTAAGATTAAAGTTGAGTTGAAATTATGAATAATTCGAATAAGAATTTGTATTATGAATAGAAACTCTAACTGTACAAGTTTTGTATAAATATGTAACAATTAGACCTATAACTGACCAGCTGTATCTAAACATGGTAGGAATTATGTATGAAATGGATAAAATTCAATCATTACCCATTCTAATTTTGGCAAGAAATGGACCATCATTACCATGGTATAAAAATTATAGACTATGTATGTATTTAGAAACAGGATTCCTTCCTGCATTTCTACTTCACAACATATTCACTAAAACCAAGCTACAAGTAGCATAATGGACACTCATTTTGTGCAACAGTCATTTGTATAATAGTCAGGCGGTTACACAGAGCCCGTTGCTTCTGAAACTTCACTAGAATATAGCTGTAGCCTCTCTAAGTCCAGATCATCAGCAAGATCAAAATTATCTCACACTTTTATAATCAAACTTTTGCAAGAACTTTCACCATAACATATGTTATGTTGATCATTTTTTTGTGATCTGCAACAGTGTCCACTATGCTGATATTTTCTGTGAATCAATGAATTTTTCCAATTTTCTTTTTTCGTAAGTCATCTCCGATTTAATTTTCCGCGATCCATAAAATCACTTGATGTAGATATAAATAATTCAAAAAATCATGGTGTACAACCAAAAAATGCAGTTTGGCAACATTTTGAATGTTATCCTTCAAAACATCCAGGACATTTCGGAGCCAAATGCAAAACATGTAATTATAAATGGAGTAATAAAGTTGTAAATAAACTGCAAGTCCATTTAGTACATGAATGTGAATATATCAAAAAAGATTTATGTATATTGTTGCAGAAAGAGATAGTGAAAGTGAATCTTTGGAAAATGTAGCATATAAAGCAAATACACAATCACTTGCTAATTTTTGGGATAAAGATGAGATATTATTAAAAAATGTGCAGAAATTATTGATCATTCAATTTTAAAGGCTTTTGTGACTTGTGGTACCCAAAAGTATTTGGTTTTGATGCAATTCCTGAAATTTCACCTTCACCAAATTATGTAAAAAATTATTATTTTTTAAAAACTTTATTAATAATGAGTGATAATAATAATAAGCAAAAATAAAAAATAAAGACTAAGAATATTTGTTTGGTTTGGGATTTTTAGGAGTTTCGAATCAAGAAAATAATTGCTGAAATAACTGTTTGCAAAATTTACTTTTAAAATGGAAACGGACACAATACCTTTTATGTTGATTACGATTTTGCTTTATCCATAATTTCATTAAAGAATTTTGCTATACCCCAAATAGTCACCACTTATTAAAACTCGTCCAAATTTTCAAAAACTCTATCAAGATCAGAAGTTACCTCAATATAAATAATCTGGTTTACTCTTGATGTTTTTTCCCTTAGGGAGAGATTCTTTTTTGGAAAAAAATTAAGTTTTTAATTTTTAATTTTAATTATAATTATTATTAATAAAACTTCATAAAAAAAATTTATTTTTATCACATATACTATAATTACATTTTTTTTTATTATCAATTTTTTTTCTTTGAATAAATAATATGTCTTCACAAACTTTACATCCTAAACAAGATGCTGTCAATAAATTCTTAACTGTTCTAAAGGATTTTAGAAAAGATGAAACACGAGTTAACAATACTCTTGGTTTTACTCCTGTAAGTAATGTTCTTAATTAGTTAAACCCCAACAATTTCTTTCCTCGTTTTACTTATTGTTCTCACCTTTTCCGAATAAAAAAAAAGTTTGATAAAAAGCAGCTTAAACAAGCAACTGTTATGGCTTCCGAATTAATGATTGTAGCCAATGAAAACCCTAATGACCCAATTGAAAATGTTTTAAAAGTTGCTCAAGAAAAAACTAAAACAAATGATCCAGAACTTGTTCATTGGGCTCTTATGATCTTTATATCTCATCATCCAAGTGCACGTTCTGGTCAATTGCATATCCCACCATTAACCAAACATACCCCTCATAACTCTGTTCCTAAACAACAACTTAATGTCTTGGCTCCAGGTCCTGCTATCTTTGGCAGTGGTGGATTAACAGCTGCTGCTGGTCAACAACAACAAGAATCCCTAATTCAAAATATTAATGAAGCTGAATTTGCTATAAATTTCTGGCATGAAGATCCAAATTTTAATGAACATCATGAACATTGGCACATTGTCTATCCTGGTGAGGGTGTTCCTGATCCTAGTAATCCAAAAAACTTCATTCAAAAAGATTGACAAGGCGAACTTTTTATCTATATGCATCGTCAAATGTTAGCAAGGTAATATAAATAAATACAATAAATATAAATGTATAAATAAATTTTGGGGTAATGAATAATAATACGTTGTATTAAAAATATCCATTTTTAGACATGATGCAGAAAGAGCTGCTTTAGGAATTTCTCTTGTCAATCCATTAGACAATTTTGATGAACCAATTCCGGAAGTGTACAATCCGAGTGGAAATCTAGTTGACAGTGATCATACACCATTTGCAACTCGTCCTTCTGGATTACGTATAGGTGACTTGGGTGAGGGGATGACAGTTGCTGAATTGAAACAAATTGAAGCAAATATTAAAGCAGCTATTAAGAAAGGTCAATTTAAAGATGGTTCTGTCATTACACCTGATCTACTAGGCAAGACACTTGAATCCTCATATTCAGGAAATTATCAAGAATGGGAAAAGTACATATGGTTGGCTCGGTCTAAAGACCTCATATTGCTGCGCCACACGCTCAAATTTCAAAAATTGCGATTTCATGATTCGTTCAAAAATGCAATAAAAACTTTTCAAAAAGGCTTCACGTGATTTTGGTTAAAAAATTTATTTTCCTTCCTGCCAAATTTAGACATGATTGTCGAGTATTAGTCTAAATTTAGTAACGATGAACTAAAACTAGTCTAAATTTAGCAATGATCCTAGTGCTCAAATTCTTCATGAGCATAGTAAAGTACATGTTTTAAAAAAGAATAGAACTCTACAACAAATAATTTTTTTGATAAAATCTCTTTATTACATTAAAATTAAAGACCTATTCCATCAACTAATAGAGCTATTTTTTTAAAGGTAGGACAGAAAATGACTTCTATACTTTTAAAATTTGCACAAAATTTAGGAGGTCTTTAGACCAAGCCAACTATATTATGGAAGTTTGCATAATACTGGTCACATAATGCTTGCTTATATTAACAATCCTGCTAATGCTGCTAGTAAGCTATAATTTTTTTTAAATTATCATTTGAAAAAATAAATAATTAAAAATAAATTATTAAAAATAGATGCTGAAAATGATCCTGGAGTTCTTTATATGCCACATACAGCTGCTAGAGATCTGATATTTTGGAGGTGGCATCAACATATTGATGATATATTTGATTTATGGGTGAAAACACTTCTGCCTAATGAATTTTCATCAGATGCTCCACCTGTAAAAATAAGAAATGGTGATGTGATATTGGCATTCAAAGATTTACTAAATTTAAGTTTAAACAATCAAACACAAGATAAAGAAGTGGCAGAATTTGGTGAAAAAAATTTCGGTGGTGTGAATTTTGATTCGGACGTATCAAACAATCTGGTGGTCACCAAAGAACTACAAACAAAAATGAAAACCAGGAAATGGACTTGGGTGGAGGACAGTGGTTTGACTGAAGATATTAGTTACCTATTTCCCAGGGAATATTATTATTATTTCCGTGTTGAGAATACTTCTAGTTCTAATCAAGATGTAACATTTAGGGTGTATCTGGCACCAGAAGAACTTGCCAATTCACATAGACATTGGATTGAACTTGACAATTTCAAGACAACAATACCAGCACAATCAAAAATAGTCACCACAAAAAACTGAAGATGAGTTAGATGACACAACAACACTACCAGGTACACAAGAGGATCTAGCAGAAAAATATTGTGACTGTGGTTGGCCATTCCATCTTTTACTTCCACATAGTCAAAAGAGTGGAATGAAATTTAAATTATTGGTATATATTTATAACCGATTGGTCAAAAGATAAAGTCCCTACTTTGAGTAGGAGTGGTAGTTTGAGTTTTTGTGGCGCAGAAAAACCAGCTGACAAGTATCCTGACCTAAGACCAATGGGATATCATTTTGATAGACCTTTTAAAGATGGATCTTATGAAAAGGTTTTTTGATTTTTTGTGGAAATATTAATTGATTGCTTGTTTTTTATCAATTAATAATATTAACACTTTCATATTCTATCCCATATAAATATAGACATTTTCTGGTTTGAATAATGCTACAGTATCAGATATTTCAATTCGTTGGGTTGATAATTTCCCCGAGGTCCAAGTTACTGCATAAAATGTGTATATATATATAACAAACAATTTTTTTTTTTTTTTTTGTAAAATATGATTTTTAAGACTTGACCAATATTCTATGATATTTATAATCTATGATTTATTTTGTTACACATGGGAAAAGCAATTTAAATAATTTAAGTATTTAATATGATTATTTTAATACTAAATAAAATGACATTTTAAATTATAATTGATAGTAAAGCTTTATTGTTTTAATTAAAGATGTTAGCCGAAATTACTTAGTAAATGATCATCACTGAATCCGAAATGCCAAAATAGTTTTTCATAGTTGCTGAAATTAACTTTATTAATTGCCGAAATTATACTCAAAATTATTTAAACACTTTAACTCAATAGCCAAAATTCTGGGTAGTGTTTTTATGTCCATCATTATGAAAATATTGTAAATCTGAAATTGCCTGCTGAAATTGATTTTTTCAAAAACCATTTTGGCTAACATCTTTAGTTTTAATGCTAATTATTGGATCATCAAGGAAAAAATAAAAGAACAAACATGAGTGGGAAGTTTTAGAAATTGTTAATATCAGTCAAACGATATATCACAGGAAGTGTAATTACATATATAAAACAGAAAATTCAGCTTGTGAAACAAACCAGTTTTTAAATATCTCATTATTTTATAACAAATTCAAACATCATTATTAATCAAAAATAAAACTATGACATTATAGCTTTCTAACGAGCTCTCTTCCATATTGATAGAGGCTCTCTATGTCAAGTTATGTTTATTCAAAAACAGCATTACTTTTTATTTCTAAGCTAAGATTTTTTACAATATTGCCTTTATAAACTTGGTGAGTGGATGAAAAGATGTAAAATATTATAAGTTTTCATATAGGTATAGCTTTATGTGGATTGTTGTTTATTAAAGTTTAGTGAAAATGGCAAAAAACTCCAAAAAACATATAAATTTATTTATCAATACACAAAAAGGAAAAAGTGTGGGCAGGAGATTATCAGGAGTAATGACCAAAAATAGATAATTAATTTTCAAATGCGGTAATTTGGTTGATAAAACCTTAATACCAAAGATTTTTTTCTATTTTATTAATAACCTCCTAATTTTTTTTCCAAAAGAAGGAACAAGTCCTAAAAAATCTGTCTCAAATTTGGTGGAGATTGGTAAGCAAAAAAGGGTTAAAATTAAAGTTTGTAGCTAATTTTATTAATAGAATTTCCCAATCGTTTAAGGGTAGGGGGAATCACGTGTTAATTTAATAGTAAATCATGGCTCAATTTTTTTGCCTGCCGGGTACAATGTTGATCAATATTTTTATGAAATATTAATATACATTAAAATTTCCTATAATAAAAATTAAAAAAAAAAAATTATATATATATATATATTTATTTATTTATTTATAAATAATAATCCCAAGAATGAGAATATATCATTTCTTCAGCACCCTCAGCCAGTGTTGGCAATTGGACTTATAGGACTGAACTTATTGGACCAGTCCAAGCAGTCCAGTCCAATAAATCTATTGGACTTTGGACCAATTCTAAGGGGTAGCCAATTATATTTCAGCATTTAAATTAATGATGACAGATAAAATTTTATTATTATTAACAATATTTTTTAAAAATTATAACAAAGAAATTATATATTTTATAATTCTTGATAAAAAGAAGGATCATCTAAATTATTTTCAAAGATTTCTTCTATTTCCCATTTTCCTTTCTGTCTATTAATAGCTGGGTGTCTAGTCCTTTTGATTCTTTCAATTGACCCTATTGGACCTACTAATTCATTTAATTCTTCTTCTTCTTCCTCTTCTAATACCTCATCATTCAGCATTTCCATCCACCGATCCATCACTGCATTCCATTGAACCTCATTTTCAATGTTTCCTATAAAAGATTCATTGCTTATTTCACTTTCTTGTATTTCTGATTCCTCAACCGGAGCAACATAATTTTTGGAATGGAATTTTTTTTGTGATTCATCAATCTCAGTCTTTTTTCTTCTATTATTCATGTCATTCCTTAATTGACCCATTGATAACACCTTGTTATGCTAAATAAATATTAATAAAATTAGTCACTAACAAACAATAACAATATATTATATTCAATTGAGTTACTTACATCAAGCCTATTTCTTCTGTCCGAATGTAAATACCCCATATTAGAAAACAAGCGTTCAACTGCGGCAGTCGTCACTGTTATTTGAAAATACTCTTTTTGCAACTTTATGAAGTTCTTTATTAGTACCACCACCCATATAACTCCAATATTTTAGTGGGTCATCATTAAATTGTTCCGCTATATCAGGATCATAGGGATCTTTTCCTTTTGCAAAATCTTCCAATTCATTAAGAATATTATTGGGTCTTTCATCAAACCAAACAACATAATAATATATGATCCATTTTCCCAAGTTAGGAAGAGTTAATTTCTCATTGTTGGAATTGAATTTTGTCATTTTGTATTGTGGGTTTAATAAGAAAGATATTAATAATAAAGGCTGCTCCCATGAAAACCACCGATTTTGCAATCATATCAACATTTGATTTTTAAATTCTTCCAATGGAATTTCTTGTATCATTTGAACAATTTTACCAAAACTATATAATACATGATCTAAACGTGCTTTATCCCTCTGTAATTTATTTAGAGCTGCACAAAATGGATGTAGTAATCTTACAAGTTCTCTTAGATCACACCACCAACTATCATTTTCAATAATATTACAAATCCTTATTGGTAATGTGATAACTTCATTTTCATTAACAATAAAAGTGTCTTCTGGATTCAATTTAGTTACTAAAGACTATGATAAATAAAATTATAAGCTATTTACAATATATCATATTAATTAGTGAAATACATTGTATAATGGTGACTTACTTTAAGTGCAGATTTTGTTTTTAACAAGTTAAAATAACTATGAAAAAATGAATTCCATCTTGTGTCACAAGGTAGTGATAAATGAACATATTTTCCTCTGTAAATTGAATCTTGTTCAGTGTGTAATTGACCCATAAAATATGTACTTTTTCTAAAAGTTGAAATAATATCAATTGCTAAGCTTGAAACTCTACTAAAATTTGATGATTCTTTAAATAAATCTCCAACACACAAGTTGAGTTGATGAGCATAACAGGGGAGGAAGACCTTCTCATGAAAAGCTTTACGAAGATGCTTCCTAAATATATAAATATATTTATTATGATTTTTTTTCAATAATTTATTAAAAAAATTAATGACACACCTAGCTGCTGTGTATTCACCTGCTGAATCTGTTACTAAACAATTCATTTTTATACCCTGTTCAGCAAATTCATCAATAATATTTTCAATATAAGAATATACATCAGTCCATTGAGATCTTTCAGTACTAATATCTTCAGCTTTCCATATAAGATTACGACCAGATGATGTTACTAATATTGTACCCAATATCTTTTGTTTTCTGACATTGGTCCAACCATCAAAAATAACAGACACACCAAAATCATCTTTTTTAGCAATCATTTCTAAATCTTTTTTTAATTTATTTGCTTCTTCATTCAAAATTCTACCACCTAATGTTCTATGATCTGGTAGTTGTATTGTTGGGTTTAACCAAGAAAAGAGTTCTTTTGTTTCTGGATTATTTATCCATTGAAAAGAAAATCCATTGGAGACTGTCATGTGAATTAATAATTGTTCAAATTTTTTCATGTCATTGCCTTTAATAGAACAAGAAAGATATGATTGAATATTTTTTACATTTGACTTTCTATTTGTATTAATATCTATTAATGATATTTAAATAAAGTTATTCTTTTTATCTTATTCTTTTTTAATTAATAAATACACTAAAATTCATACCCAAGAGTCTTTTTTTATTTGGAGTAGAAGGATTTTGTAAATTATTTATTTCATTAGATGATGTATTAATAAAACCTTCATTATCATAAAGTTCATTTTCAATTATAGTTTCTGTATCATTATCAGCAACCCAATTTAACCATTCTTCCTCATTTGAAAAATTATTTCGGAAAAATTTACAATTCAACAAATGATTACGACAAGTTTTTTTAGTTAAAGTTATTTTCTATTCATTGATATTTATATTAGAGCTTTTACAAGCAATGCAAATACCCAAGTGATTATAACCATTTGGTTTATCAGGTAAAACATGAAAGTATTTTTTATATTGGTTACTTCCTCGAGGCATTGAAAGAGTAATAAATTGTATGTGATTACATTCTTTACAGTAATAAAATTATTTGAGAGAATTTTTTATCTTTTGTATGACAAAGTCCAAATAAAGTCTAGTCCAGTCCAATAAGTCCAGTCCAGTCCAACAAGTCCAGTCCAATACCAATTGGACTGGTCCAATGTACAACTAAGCCACTTTTTTTACTGCGCCAATTGGACTGGACTTATTGGACTGGACCGGTCCAAACAGTCCAGAGTCCAATAAATGATTGGACTGGCAATTTTGACAACACTGCCCTCAGCAATATCTATAATTTTGGAATTTGTCAATGACTTATACCAACTGACCATTTTTGAATTGTAAAAATAAAATAAAATAAGAAGCCTTCATGTAGAAATAATTACTAGTAGATAACAATTTATCAAATATTTATTGAACTTTATTATTTTATGAGAATTTTTTGCCAAATAAGTATTTTATATTATGGAATGTGTAACTTTTACTAGGAAATGAGCAGGTGCTTACTAAGAAATGAGCAGGTGTTTACTATGGAAGAAGTTATGTTTATTTTGAAACGCGTTAAGTTTTTTGAAGAAATTTACAAATTTTTATTAAGAAGTTTTGCTTGAAGTACTTTCAAATAGTTAAGAAACACCAAAATTAGATATAAATAATTTTGAAGTTGTTTCAACGTGTCTTGCCGTTGTTTTACTTTTAAGACAATTACTAATTTGGGAAAACTCAAATTTTTGAAAAAATTGAGCCCCGGATTTACTATTAAATTAACACATGATTCCCCCTACCCTTAATGCAGTGTTGTGCAATTGGAACATTGTAATGCTATTGGAATGTTCCAATATGGCTCCAATATGGTTTCAATGTAGATTTTCAAATGATATTGACCAATAAAATTTGTGTGTGAGACACTCTAATTGAATTTCATTGGTTAACTTCATTGGAACCACATTTGGAACATTCCAATTTCAATTAGAATTTGTTGGAATGTTCCAATGAAATTTTATTGGAACCATAAATGGCACAACACTGCCTTAATGTGACACATCATTCAACTAATATATGTCTTCCTACAAATCTAGTATATTAACCAATTAATTGATCTAACATACTTTTTACAAATGCTGGACACTGATTGGTTGGAGGAATTTTATTATAACGTGTCACGAGTATCAGGTTAAAAGATGTGACCGTCAAAATAGGTCTTTGTAGAAGACAGTCTATTCATACTATGAATATTACAACGTATTACTTCAAGAGATTCAATTGCTTAAATAGTGAAATTTCCGATTTCTTTAATTATAGTTCTTCACTCAAAAATGAAAATTAAATTAATAAATCTAAATATCTAACACAAAACTAATAGTTGTGGCTATACATGAAGTCGAAATATTTCGATTTGAAAGATCAAAAGTCGAATTTAAAAGTCGAAATGTCAAAATTACATCATACAACAGGCTAAACATACAGAAAATTAATCAAGAGTTTCAAATCCTCATAACTCGGTCAATATCTGACTGTTTTGAATAAAACAACTACCATTCGAATTCTCTCAATGAGATGAGTCTAAAGAAATGTAATTCACAAAATCCGAATCACTGATTATTGGGATATTTTGGTTTACTGTATATATTACAATAACTCGCCACTTATTCAATTTTGACCATTTAGACTTCATGTATAGTTGTGGTTTGAGAGAGTTGTTATGCAACCATTAATCATACCTTTACCCAAAAATTTTGTTGTTATGCGGCCATCAAAAATGCTATTATATTATTTAATGTAGTTTTAAATGGTCAAATGATTGATCTGGTCACACAACCTTTATAACCAAAATTTCAGGGCCTAAGTCACAGATTGATTATAATGATTATTACTATTGTAAAATGCTACTTACAAAAGAGAATCAATAGATTATATAAGCAAAGAAAGATGAGACTTTAAATTAGCACATAAGAATTTTAAATCATGCACATACCATACCTATTAGCTTGATAGTTTGATTGGCATAGTGAATGCAGAAAATCATGTATTTTTCCGCAAAAATATCCGCAAATTTGCGTAGCATCATGAAAATATCCAATTTTATTGGTGGGTTGGGTGCGTGTTATCCTTATTTAGAAATTGATTTGGCGATTGCGGATATTTTTGCGGAAAAATACATGATTATTACATGCTAACTACATTCTTTAGATGAAATAAATAATCTGCAGCATATTCCCTCATTTTACAGCTAATCAAATAAAAAAAAATGTATCAAAGAAACAGAGAATTTAGGAAAATAATTGATTTGTATAATAAAACATACTAAAATCCAAATTGTTTTATGACTTTTCTCTTGTTAGCCCTTTCCAAAGGATTTTATTAAGTAGTGCAAAAAATCCCACTTTGATGCCAGAAATCAGTGTTGACATTTGGCTGACAAAGAAATATATGTATAATCATATAACAATTTTATTTATAGGACAGGAGACTATTTAGGCAAAAGCCCATATCCCTTACCTGAAATTATAAATTTGGTTAATATTGAAAATGAAATTATGTGAATTGCGAATTCACATATGTGAAATTCAAATTTACATGTGTGAAATTCAAATTAGCCAATCAGAATTTCACCCCACTCCATAATATTTTAATTTCACATAATTTCAATTTCACATACAACAATATCAAAGAAACAGAGAATTTAGGAAAATAATTAATTTATATAGTAGAATAAACACTCTTTTACCGCTTTCCTCTTGATGCCAGAATATGGAAAAAATCCAGCAGGTTCTTTGAAAAGAAAAAGTACTAAATGCAATTTCAGAGCCTCAACCCTACTCTGAATTTCAAATTCCACCTGAGCTTGAAATGAGTTACAGATTCTCATTACTTTAATGGATCTAGATGTTTATGTATATACTTTTCAACTGATGGTATATTAAAATATCAACAATTAAGCCAAAGCTAAATGTTATCAAATTAAGGGAAGAATTTTTAAATATGATAGATAATAATAATATGTCCAAAGAAAAATGGAGAGATTTTGCAAACTACTCTAATGAATTATTCAAAAAAAATTTCTTGCATAAAGAAAATGCTTAAGATAATTAATCAAATAATACTTGACAAGACATTGAATATAATTAAAGAGATAATTATGCAATCTGCAAAAAATCACACTGCCTATAAATGGACAACTAATATGATTCAAATCAAAAAGACAAATCACCAGCATTAAACAACATTATTTTCATTTAAAATCTATCAGTAAAATTCTATTAAGATTAAGAAAATGCAAAATTAACAATAAAGGATTTCCAAACAATATAGAATGGAATGAAATGAAAACAAACCTTGAGAGCATTTCAAACAACATTAAATATCCACCAGAAGAAATTGATATAAATATTAATGTCAATAATATCAGCAAAATAAAAAAAGTCACTTTCAAAATATATAATACATTATCTACAATATGCAAAATAAAAGAAAACAAGTAAAACAAGACAAAAACAAATTAGAGAGGAGTTTGGAGAATTTTTATTATTCATTTTGAAATATAGAAAAGACAAAAAAAAAATAACAGATATTGATTAATTAAATCTTGATTATTACCATTATTATGTAAACAAATTTTAATGATTTCTAGGTTGAGCTCAAATTTAGTAACAAATATTTTGGCACATCCTGGATACTCATTTGAAATTTTTTATCCAAGATGATGTCTTGTATGAACTTGTAAATTACCTTTTTGATAAAATGCTTTTGCACATCCTGGATATTTACATTTGAAATCTTTCATTCCAGGATGATGTTTTGTGTGAACTTGTAAATTACTTTTTTGACAAAATGCTTTTGTACATCCTGGATATTAACACTTGAAATTTTTTATTCCAAGGTGATGTCTTGTATGATTTAGTAAATTCCCATTAAAATGAAATGCTTTGTTACAACCTGGATATTCACATTTGAAATTTTTTTCACCATAAGTTATACAATGTTGGTTGAGTAATGATCCATTCTTGAAAGATTTACCACAGTTCGAGGCTCTAGAAAAAAATCCATTGTTGCTTTTATCACTATTGCAATCCTCACTATCAGTTTCATTAATACTATCTTCATCTTCATTATAAATTTCAATTTCATTCTCTTTCATTTTCATCAATTTTACCATCATGATCATTTATTTGCACTTATATTTTTATTGACGTTGGTGCCGTGATTATAATTATGATGATTTTTTTAATTTTATTATCATTATCATTAATATATACCCAACGATCTATTAAAGCAAAAGTATATAATACCATTTTAATATCGCGCAATTTTGACGATCATAACTAAAATGTGTGGTTGAATTTCAGTTAATATTTTTGTAATATAAAGCACCAAGTTTCATACCCATTAATTTAATTTATTTTGATATTTTGTTTAGGAATCAAATGTTAAAATTACAATTATTCTAATCGTCCTTCCTTATCTCAGCAAAAGTTTAATCGACCTTGGTCATTATTTCTAGGATAAATTGGCATAGAAATTTTAGAAAACGCGAGAACAAAAACGTAGTGCCTGTTTGCTGATGCAATGGAGCAGTCTCTCAGCAGATGTGGTAGATGCTTGTCAACTGAACATACAGTTTTTTTTATCCATGCCAATCACAGTTATTAGAAGTTCCAAAATTTCAGATAGTTCATGTTAATTTCAGTCGGTTACTTGCAGATAAAAATTTCCTGGACATAATTAAGTTGAGCTTTAGGCTCGCCTGAATTGTACTAATGATAATAGCTAACTCTACCTGAAGACATCAAAAATCTTCCTCGAAAAATAATCTCGACCAATGATTGAAGGAAATTCAGAGAGTAATCAAGGACTCTGGATTTCTAAGAACTTGTTTAAATACATATCTTATAAAAGGGATTTTTGCTCATTGAAATATGAGTAAAAATTTTAATGAAGCAAAGATGACACCAATATAAGCGTAGAATGGGTAGTCTATTAAATTTTGTATTTAAGCTCAATATATATTTTTTTTTTTTTTTAGAAATTGTCATAACAATGGTAATTACGAAAACAATGATATGGGAAAAAGGAAAGATAATTTTATTTTCACCTATCTCATATCTCAAGGACTATTTATTTTTTTTATAAAATTGGCTTCTTAAAAGTTTCATTTCTCCATGGTCTTAGCATTATCATTACTTGGGAGATGACACAAACTATAAAAAGATAACAGTTCACAGCTTTCACTTTATTTCAATCACAGATTTTGTTTGTTGATTTGTTGATTAAATAATGGAGGCCATTGACATTATTTGATTCATCTTTGATAAAAATTATTTTACTACTCATTAGCAGTATGGATTGGTTCTGGATAGAAACGGATGAACATTATTATAAAGTTATTCTTGACGCTTGAGATCTGTAGGAGTAGGTATCAATTTTGGAAATGTCACAAGGTTTTAATATCTTTTATAATATTGTGATTCTTCAATACATTAAATTCATGAAAGGAACCATTAGTAATTCTCCATAACAGGATTAGAAACATTCAAAAAAAAAGATGGTTGAAATTCCATATACATCATTCAGCTTCTTTTAAATTGGATTTATTATCAAAATATTCCCACTTTCATAGCATCGAGTTCTATTCAACCCAGCAGTATTAGATCTTTTTACAACATCTGCAGCATTATCCACACAATCTACAGTTGCCTTTATGAGTTTTTTATTTGTCCAAAGCTACCATCACGTTTGAATTTGAATGATGAAATACTTTCATAATAATTATAAATGCAAATGCAAATAAATCAAATAGTTATATTATTATTTATGTTGTCACCAAATCACAACAAGGATACCAGATGCAACTTTTTGTGACGATTGCAACCATAGTCAAGTCATATAAAATGGATGCAGCCTTGGGCCTATTTCAACCTTATTTTAAAAAAATTTTGATAAAAAGACGCAGTGTTGTATGTTTTTTACAATTGATTTAATAATACTTTAAACTTGAATTTCATATTTAAATAAAAAATATACATTGCCTCTTGAATTTACATAAAATAGTATAAGATACATAATTGTTTTTAAAATAGAACAGAAACCTTGCCACTAATATTTTTAATTGTTAAACTACCATTTGTAAATCTATTATTGGATGTATTTGTGACGTCGACTAAATGTTTAGTTGCAGATTGAGCTGAATTAGTTGTGATTACACCATTTCTTGTAGAAATATCATAACTACCGGTGAACCCATCGATCTATTATTATATAATTAATGAATTATCATTCATTACATTAAAAAAAAAGCATTTTAGTATAAACAATAATAACAATAATATGTCCATAATATAAATAAAATATAATATTATACTTACAAAATTCAAATTAACCTGACCACGATCGTTTTTGATCCTAACTATAGGAGAGGTCACATTATCAGCAATTCCAACATTTAGATTTAAATCAGCATTATCAGCATTAATATAAACTTGATCCTCGATGCCTTTAATTGTTCCGCCTATGTTACCATTATCATTAAAAATCATCAATGATTTAGCAAGCAAACTATTAAATTGCAGTGTAGCATCATCATTATGAATTATTATTGTTTGGTTGTACTTGATAGGATTCTCTACAAATGTTGTATCAAAATCACCTATATTAATCGTTGTGGCATTGGTTGTTAGATCCACGTTCAATGGTAGGATGAGTTCAATATTTGCTACTATACATTTAGGCGGCATACTAACACCAAATAAAACTGTCGAGGGTGCTTGATCCTAAATTATAATATTTTTGCAGAGTTTACAAATGAATAAGTGAATAATGAATGACCCTAGTTTTTCTCCAAAAAAAAAATAAAAAATAAAAGATTATAAATTACAATTTTTAGGTAAAAAGATCTTTTAGATATTCCTTGCTCAATATAAATCCTATCATTTGCCAAAGAATTATATTGTACTCTGACAAGTGCATTAGTTTCAGTGGTTGAATCAGACTGTGAGACACTTATAGATCCATACTAAATCAATGTAAAATGATACATTAACAAATAGCGGCAAATAATAATTAAAAACAAAAGGAATACTTGATAACTACCTTGACATATTTTGATAAGATTCTGAAATTATTTTGAACATTTGGATTAAAACTCAAGAGTTGAGTATTATTTGAATCACCTAATTCAAGAGAATTACATGCTCTATGATTAGAAGCTCCAATTGACTAGTTGATTGATTGAATGTGAATTAATTTAATTTTTAAGATGTATCGAATAATAATAATAAAACATTTTTGTTTTTCTTTCCATTAAAAAAAAAAAAAAAAAAACAATTGTGAATAGATAGGTGTTCTATACTTACAGCTATAATAATAATCACCAATATGATTATTCCAAATATTAGCAAACAAAGTTTAGTTCGTATTTTCCTTTTACAACAACAACAGCAATATCCATTTATATTGCCTATATATATAAAAGATTAAAAATAATTTTTGATTTGATGAATGATTATTAATTAATTGATTGACAAAAAAAAAAATTTATAATATTATTTATAACCTTTTTTTCTATTATTATTAGAAGATGCACTTAAGTTATTTGTTAAATAAAAATTTGGATCACGGTAATTTGGAACAATTTGCTGATAAGTTGGTAGTTCGTCATCACCATCAACATCTATTAAAACTGGTAACGGTATTTTCACCACTTGTTCATATGATGGAGGAAAAAGTAAATTACTATTATTGTCATCATTTTTATCATCATCATTACTATTCATATCATTATTAATATTTGTTAATGAAGAAGATGATGATCCAACAGCATTTGTACTGTCATTATTATTATTATCAATATCATTATTAATATTCGTTGTTGAAGAAGATGAAAGAGAAGAAGAAGAAGACCCAACAGCATTTGTACTGTCACTATTATCATTATTATTATTTTCAATATCATTATTAATATTCGTTGATGAAGAAGATGATGGCCCAACAGCATTTGTACTGTCACTATTATCATTATTATTATTATCAATGTTATCATCATCATTACTATTCATATCATTATTAATATTCGTTGATGATGAAGATGAAAGAGAAGAAGATGATCCAACAGCATTTGTACTGTCACTATTATCATTATTATCAGTATTATTACTACTATCAGTATTGTTACTACTATCAGTATTGTTACTACTATCAGTATTATTACTACTATCAGTATTATTACTACTGGTAGTATTATTACTAGTATTATTATTATTATCGGCGTTGTTATTATTATCGGCGTCGTCTAATTGTGTCATTTCTTCTGGAGGTTCTTCTCGAATTTCTTGATGCTGCTGTTCTTGTAATAATTCTTGTGGTGGTTGTGTCATAATTTTTTTATTTATTTATATTAAATTTTTTACATGAAAAAATTTTACAACAATAATAATAATAATACAATAATAATAAATAGTAATAAATACAAATGATCGTAAAAAAACTAGTAATAGTAGTAACCAATATGTTATTTTTAGTAATTAATAATACGATTGAGACATATTTAGTGCAATAATAGCAATGTATAAATTTATGAATTCAGTCGGCGTGCACAGCAAAAAAGAAAAAATTAGACTTGCGAAATTGCAGCCATTTCTAAATTAGGTTCAAATATCCCTAAACTGTTTCAGAACTCCGAAAAAACTCCGAAACTATAATATGGGCATACTGCAACAAAACCAGACAAAGTGAACATTGGTATTACCAAGATTTTAGTGATAAAAATCACTTGTACTATTTATTATTATATAGGATTATCTCTGTATAAAGATAATTAATATTACCATCATCAATTCAATTAATTACTTTTTATTATTAAAAAAAATAGCATCAATAACAATAAAAACTATGGGCAAAAAAGAATACCACAAATTATATGATTTTCTTCTTTCAATATTATCTAAGTTTATTTTTTATTAAAAAAAAAAACAATTTATATATAAGTATAGCAGCGGAACAAGAGTGCAAGAGAATAAGAGGATTGAAATTTATGTACTTACAAGAAAATAAATGCAAAAGGCAGCGGCAAATAAAAATTTAATTTTTCTAGATTATTTTTTTTTTTGTCTTTGAGGTGGTAGAATTTTATTTTCAAGTATCCAATCAATAAAATCATCATCATCATATCGTTGTGTATTTTTTAGTATATTTGTAATTGTTAAAGATTCTGATAACATATCAAGGTTTTTGTCCAATATTTCCTAAAAAAAAAAATAAAATAAAAATAAAATAAAAAAAATTACTTTTGTCAAAGATAATTTTTTAATGCTTACCCTTAATTTAATAAAATTAATAAGTGCATATTCAATACATTTGTAATTATGAAATGTTTGAGGGAGCTCAAACTCTGATATTTGTTGAAATACATATAATTGTTTCTCTGGAATGTTCATCTGAAATATTTCTATTTTCATTCCTGTAAAAAAAAAAATAGTTAAAATTACCACTTTTCATCAATCTATGTTGTTATGCAATCAACAAAAAATATTAACCAGATACAATTATTGCAAAAGCTCTGATTTTTGAAATAAAATTTTTATTTCCATGTGGTAATTTTAAATAAATTTCTCTAAGCATATCAGATAACATCCCAATAGTTTTTGATTTGTCATATGTATATTCTCTTAAATTTTCTTCTTTTTTCAATTCAAGAGCGAGTATCTCTACATCTCTTATTGTATATTCAACCTTTACATCAGGTACAAATGCTTTTTCAACCTTGTTGCCAATTGAATATTCCTTGTTTTTACTGTGTTTATTAGCACATAGTGGCCTATAAATAAATGCATAAAAGTTATATTTCATTTTTCAAATCAGGAGATTTTTGCAAATAGGGTTTCTATTCAAATAATCATTCAATACAATTCAAATACTCATATTAATAATTATGAATAAAATGAATGACTCAAATAAGCCTTATTTGAATAGAAACACTATTTGTGGCAAAGCCTCATGTAATGTACAGTATGTTACAAAAAAATATTTCCAATTTTTTTTGTAACTTACCTCTGTGTGTAAACATTATATTTTTCCTCATTATAGAAGAGATTTTTTAAAATAAACGAAAAAATTTCTCGTGATAGTTGTGGCTCAGATAACAGAAATTTAAAATATTTTCTGTTTAAATTGAAACAGGTTATCCTATAAATAAGTGTGCATATAGATGAGTAAAACATTAATAATAATATTAGTAGATGTCACTACTCACATTTTTTCATTAACCTTTCTAATAAATGATTTCATGCTATCCACAAAATCATAACTCAACATATTTTCAACTTGATATAGTTCCTTCAATATAACAATGCCATCCTCAAGATTATTAATATTTGATAACCTGTTTATAATTTTTACAATATCATCATGTTCAAATGGTGTGACATCCAAATTGAATTTGAATTTTTTGTTGAAGATTTTTAATTGCCCAGATTTATACTGTTTCTCTTCCAAGTTCATGATTCCAATTTTTATTAAATCACTATAAACAATGTTAAACAGTACCATATTATCAAAAACTCTTGAATGTAAACATTTTCATAAATCAAAATTAAAGCATACATACTTCTTACTTGCAGCTTTAAATATCGGAATTAGTAACCTTTGATTTTCATCCTTAAAAATTATTTAATAAAACATTGGAGTAAACAGTATCAAAAAAGGTATGGAATGCTATTTTAAAAAAATATAAAAACTTACGCCTCCAAAAAAAGGTACAACTTCATCTGTGTAGTAGATGATTATATATATAATTAATTTACCAATGAGTTATAATTCAACTCCTTGAATAAAAATGAAATGAAGTCTAGTTTTATTAAATCCCAATAAAATTTTACCTATTTCGTGAGCTTCATTTTCCTATGGGTTGAGAATTAAATTAATATCAAAAAGTTTAGGTTTATTCCAAGAAAATATATTATTACTTAGATTATTATTACTATCAGCACATTCCTTTGATTTCCTATGATTATTAATAAAACAAATAAAAAAAAAGATTATTATTATTTGTTAACTAGAATGACAAGTTGCAATTATCGCAACCATCACCATTCTTTTTATAATAATTAGAGTGACGGAGCATAGTGGAAGTTTGTTGTTACACTAAATGTTGTACAGAACTCATTGCTTCTGAAACTTCACCAGTGTATAGTTGTTACCTCTCTAAATTGGAGATCAAGTTCGGATCAAATTCAAATCCAGTTTATCACTTACTTTTTATTGCCAGAATGTTTGCCGTGTATTGTAAAGCTACGTTGCACAATATAAAAAATTAGTGTAACATTTCAAATTTCCACTATGCTGAGTGACGGCGAGTGGCGATAACCACCACCATTCTTATGATAAACACTTACGCGCTCCTTTCGATGGCTAGATTCGTTTTTCTTTTTTTATTAATGCTTCTCGACATCTTGTTAAATTTTTTTAAAAAAAAAGATTAATTTTATTTGATCAACAAACGCGTCATTGATTATTTATTATTGGCACTTGGTGTTACACGGAATTTTTTTTGTTGACACGATTGATTTTTTTTTTTCTTTATTTTTTGTCTTTATTTTTTGACAGAGTCCAAGATGACAAAACGTGAATCTCCTAAAGAGGACGTGTTAATAACTAACCAGAGGTACTATTTTTTACTTGTATTGATATAAAGTGGTGTCTTTTATTTTATATAAATATTTTAATTGAATCAAAACGCGGAGCAGATCTTGCTGGGGTAATTATAAGATCCTTATCAACAACAAACGATTGGTATTTTTTCTTTTTGTAATCATTATTAATATATAATTATAATATTATAATTACAAGATGTCAAGGTAGCACACCGTTGAAAAAGAGACATTTCGATATGCGACGTTTGATTATCGGAGATTAGCAGACGTCGAAGCACGCACGCTACCTTGAACACTTTACAGCCATTCTCACGTATTCCTCATGTACAAAAGGCTAATCTGACTGCTCGCCCCGATGATACAACAATGCTACAGAATTTTCAGGGGGGGAGCAAGGCCCTGAAGTTTATCATGATTGCATCAATCGTCAAGGTAATCTTCCCAGACCAGAGAAGGCTGCTGACATTCTAGCTGAAAAGTTGCCTGCAACGATCCCACCTCTGGGTAAGGATGGCTCTGTGACCAAGATGTTGCAACTCTGGAGGAATATCAAGAGAATCTGCAATTTGTTCCAAGCACAGGAAGTCGCAATTCAGAGCAGGGTTGGTGGCCCTGAAATTGCATTGAACTCTGATGTTAAGAGGAAAGTTGTAAATAGTGTTAGTTTTGTATAATCATTTTCCTAAATTCTCTGTTTCTTTGATACTAACCAATTTATAATTTTGGGTAGGGAACTGGATTGGTTTTTGCTCAATAAGTCCCTTGTTCTGTAGATTAAAATTATTGCATGATTATATACATCTTTGTCAGCAATATGGCTAACAATAAAAAAGTCATAAAATGGTTCGGATTTTGTTTGGTATGTTATAAATTAATCATTCCCATAAATTTTCTGTTTCTTTAATTTTGTTAGACCAACTGAACTTATTATTTTTTTAAATGGGGGCTTTTTCCCATATAATCCACCCTATGATAAAAGAGTGTAGCTCAATGAGAGCATATATCTCACAAGTATAAGTATTGCAGTTCAATTCTGCCCACTCCTATTGTGAAAGTCACCATGATCATTGGCATCAAGGAGAAAACTGTAAAATAAAATGGTTCAGATTCTGTTTGGTATGTTATGTATTGCTCTATGATTAGAAGCTCCAATTGACTAGTTGATTGATTGAATGTGAATTAATTTAATTTTTAAGATGTATCGAATAATAATAATAAAACATTTTTGTTTTTCTTTCCATTAAAAAAAAAAAAAAAAAAACAATTGTGAATAGATAGGTGTTCTATACTTACAGCTATAATAATAATCACCAATATGATTATTCCAAATATTAGCAAACAAAGTTTAGTTCGTATTTTCCTTTTACAACAACAACAGCAATATCCATTTATATTGCCTATATATATAAAAGATTAAAAATAATTTTTGATTTGATGAATGATTATTAATTAATTGATTGACAAAAAAAAAAATTTATAATATTATTTATAACCTTTTTTTCTATTATTATTAGAAGATGCACTTAAGTTATTTGTTAAATAAAAATTTGGATCACGGTAATTTGGAACAATTTGCTGATAAGTTGGTAGTTCGTCATCACCATCAACATCTATTAAAACTGGTAACGGTATTTTCACCACTTGTTCATATGATGGAGGAAAAAGTAAATTACTATTATTGTCATCATTTTTATCATCATCATTACTATTCATATCATTATTAATATTTGTTAATGAAGAAGATGATGATCCAACAGCATTTGTACTGTCATTATTATTATTATCAATATCATTATTAATATTCGTTGTTGAAGAAGATGAAAGAGAAGAAGAAGAAGACCCAACAGCATTTGTACTGTCACTATTATCATTATTATTATTTTCAATATCATTATTAATATTCGTTGATGAAGAAGATGATGGCCCAACAGCATTTGTACTGTCACTATTATCATTATTATTATTATCAATGTTATCATCATCATTACTATTCATATCATTATTAATATTCGTTGATGATGAAGATGAAAGAGAAGAAGATGATCCAACAGCATTTGTACTGTCACTATTATCATTATTATCAGTATTATTACTACTATCAGTATTGTTACTACTATCAGTATTGTTACTACTATCAGTATTATTACTACTATCAGTATTATTACTACTGGTAGTATTATTACTAGTATTATTATTATTATCGGCGTTGTTATTATTATCGGCGTCGTCTAATTGTGTCATTTCTTCTGGAGGTTCTTCTCGAATTTCTTGATGCTGCTGTTCTTGTAATAATTCTTGTGGTGGTTGTGTCATAATTTTTTTATTTATTTATATTAAATTTTTTACATGAAAAAATTTTACAACAATAATAATAATAATACAATAATAATAAATAGTAATAAATACAAATGATCGTAAAAAAACTAGTAATAGTAGTAACCAATATGTTATTTTTAGTAATTAATAATACGATTGAGACATATTTAGTGCAATAATAGCAATGTATAAATTTATGAATTCAGTCGGCGTGCACAGCAAAAAAGAAAAAATTAGACTTGCGAAATTGCAGCCATTTCTAAATTAGGTTCAAATATCCCTAAACTGTTTCAGAACTCCGAAAAAACTCCGAAACTATAATATGGGCATACTGCAACAAAACCAGACAAAGTGAACATTGGTATTACCAAGATTTTAGTGATAAAAATCACTTGTACTATTTATTATTATTGTATTATTATTATTATTGTTGTAAAATTTTTTCATGTAAAAAATTTAATATAAATAAAT
>CAUDNR010000162.1:0-26874 GCA_958430865.1 Entrophospora sp. SA101 | reverse complement strand
TTTCTCAATAATTACAAAGATGTTGATTTTACAATATCTCTATTTTTTTTTTTCAACAAGTATTATTCTTTAGGTGTGTGTCTTGAGAGAAAAAAGTAAATGTGATAAGCAAGGAAGGAATGAGGCTAATTATTATTAAAAAAAAATATATTAAATCAAAGGAACCTTTCACTAACAAAAGCAAGAAAGAAAAGAAAGCAAAGAAAGCAAAGAAAGTGGATGTGAAAAAATTTGAAAACAATGGTAATAATAATAACAGCAATAGTAGTGTAGTAATAAAACTAAAGTTAATTGACTGCGTATAGATTATATATTTTATATAGCACACATAACAATGCCATTATTAAAACTTGACTAAGCATGTGACCTCAATTCTTTGTTTCCCCATATAATAATATAATTTTCCCAAAACCCTGCATGTAGATAGATAAATTTAATCAGTATTAGTTAGTGTTCATTCCCCCCCCACAATCCATTTTGTCCTTTGATTCTATCCATATCTAGTTAAACTCTTTTTTTGACAAAGATCTTCAATAATAATTCCAAAAATAGTGCCATCTATTTTAACAATGCACCAAAGGAATTAATGAGCGTAGCGAGCGGGTAAATTTAATTATTATTATTGTTAGCAGGTAGAAGTTAAGGAACCAACAATATATACATTTTTTTGACATCTCTTTGACAACTTTTATGTGGGGTAAAAACCTATAAATTTATGAATGATTTAAACGCCTACAAAAAATTAAGGGGAAGGAGAAATTAATTGATTGGTATTATTAATATAAAAAGTAATTCAAACCAATTAAAGTCTTTTTTTTTTTTTAATTAAAGAAAGGATGAAAAAAAGTGGAGAAGAGGATATTTTTGATCGTCATCATATCATCAGCGACAGGGCGTCTTTGCATAATAAATTAATATGTTGATAATTTTGGCGTTTGCATCACGAATTCGTGATGATTATTTAATCAATTTGTAAGGAAAAAAGAAATGTTATTAGTGAATTAATTTAAAAAAGGCGTTTTTTTAAATTCTTCTATATATATTTGTATACACACACACACATATATATTTTCAATTGTCACAAAACTAGATTAATATCACGTATACAGTATATAATAATGGTAAATAATGAAGATTGTGATAGTATTAAATAAGGTAATGTGGCAGACATAAATAATTGGCTATTAAAATGCCATCTATCATCATTAACCATTGCAATAATTCAAAATCACAATTGACCCACCACCGAAAACCCATTGCATTCTTTATTTCTAAATAAAGCTTCTTCTCCGCATTTTTTCTTTACATCATCATCATATAACATATACAAAAAAGTTTTAAATTTTATTTTGATTGGATTATTCTACATGATTACCATTGTTATTATCACCTTTTGAACAAAAATTAATCTAAACAAATGCACGACCGGGGGAGAAACATTGCGATTTCTTTAAAACTATATATTATATTACACACACAAAAAAATAAACTCATAATAATTTATGACGAAATATACATTTAATTTAAAATAAACTGTGTATATTATAACTCAGGTACAACTCAGTATCAATATGACTTGTTTGTTGGTTTTGTTTTTAAATAGGCTGTATGGTGGTGATTTTAAGTATGCTAGATTATGATAAATTATTTATTGTTGATGTTGCAGCTGATAGAAGAAGAAGCCATTATTATTGTTGTTATTATCATTATTATTATCGTTAATTGTTATTAGTGATAAAAATTTGTGGTGTAATAGGTAAAGTATAAATTTTTTTGTTGACTGTCAAAACTGTCAAAATAATATATTTATTTACATGTATTGTTTCTCTATTTATTTATTTATTTATTTATTTATTTATTTATTTAATCAATTATTTATTTATTAATAAGATTTATTTTTATTTTCTCGAGATTAATTAATTAATTAAGTTTAAAGACGGGGGAAAGTGTGAAGAAACGAGAGAAGAATATTTTTTTACAAACAAATAATTATTATGTCTGATCAATTTCCATGATTTTTTTTTATATTTCTATGGGTCAAAAGAAAATAGATTCATACAATTTATCCAATAACCGAATTAATTGCTTTGCATACATAAACAAATACATTACATATCAATTTATATATATTTATCAATGTGGTAGCAAGCAATCAAAAAAAAGTCATCATTATTATATTTGTTTTATTTCCCCACACACACACACACAAAAAAAAAAACACACACACACACCACATACACATTTAGGTCAAGGCTCTTTTACTTTCACATTCTTTTTCATTTCTTTATATATTCTCATGAAGATCATCTTCATTTATGATATTTTAGAAAAAAAATTTTTCTTTTCAAAATGATAATGAATAGATAAATATAGAATATGAATGAATCTCTAATGCGATAGATACTTTTGTCTGCATGTATGCTGTATGTATATATATGAGAATATAAACTTTATTACTTGCGTTTTTTTCCTCCTATGCAATTTTTATTTTTTCCTTCTCCGCTATTTCCTATTTTTCTTTGTTCTTTTTTCCAATGTGATAATGAATTGTGATAATAATATTGTGATAATTGTGATGTAAATGTTTAAAATAAAATAAAAAATAAAAAATTTTTTTTTTATAACTCTGAGACAACAGAGCGACATAATATTATTTATTTGCCATTTATTTATATTTATTTATTGAACAATAATTCTACGCACATCTCTTTGACCAGTTCCAAATTTTCCATTACAATAAAATCAAAAATATCAAACTATCTACATTGCATATTTTCGTTTCCTATAATGCTCATAATGATCTGTCTAATATTGGAAATCAATGGATTATTAAAGTTTGATCATATTAATATGTACGTATGTATGTGTGTAATAAATAATATACCATATAATGTGTAAAGCAATCAATTGCATACAATTAAAAAATAATAATTGAGTGAGTTTGCTATTGTTAATAACTATTTATTATTATTATTATTAGTGATTTACTTTTTATGATATGTCTAACTGATTTAGATTTGATTTTAGATTGATCTGTTATTGAATCGATTTAGATTTGATAAAAATAATCAAGTTCATTATTTTACAAAAAAAGGATAAATCGTATATTAATGATATGTATGTATGTATGTATATGTATTTATGTATAAAACTAAAAACTCTATTACAAATATTAATAATAATTAATGGTTTTGAATCCTTGGATTTGGAGTGGGGCAAAAAAAATTTTTTTGTAAACAAATCAAATTGAATTAATAACATGTCAAATGGTTGTCAAAATAATTATTAAATTGTTGATCACTTCTTTTTATATTTTTTAGTTCTACTTCTACTAATTTTTTTTTTCCAACATTAATTCACAATCGCGCAACCTTTGTCAATTGTCACTTTCCCTAAAAAGTTCCTGTAGAGAGGCTGTTCTTAGATGGAGGTGTTTTTATATAAGCTAATAGTAATTGGTTCTCAAGATGTGTGTTCTTATAGAGAGGTTTTTATATGTGGAGAATTCTTATATGAAGGTATGATTTTATATATATCATCATCATCATATTATTATTACCATGAAACTTTTGTCTCCGTAAATATTTATACGTAGCAAAAAAAAATATTATTGGTAAGGAGGATCATGGTAAAAATGGACAATTTAGCTGTTTGCTGGCTGCTTACTACTCTTAAATCTTAAGTTTTATATATTAGAAAGACAATCTAAAAATTCTAATATTCTATTGTGTATGATAATTGGCACGCGTGCACGCACACGCACGTCAAGGAGAGAGAGAACAAATTATAGTAGAAAGCTGTGACAAAATTTGGTACAAGTTAAATTTTTTTTTTATTAATCGAAAGAAAGATTTAATCATTGAGATGAAAATAATTATATATCATATTACTAATATTATACAAGTTTTTGTTAAAAAATTATCAAATTATTCTTTAATCACATATAATAATTGGTGATGTGATTATTAGTATATATATATTTGTGATAATTAAGAATAAAGAGAGAAATAATTTAGAGTCTAGAAAATTACGATAATTTTCATTATAACAATATTATTAATTTATCACTATTATAATTTTATTTTAGGTTGTTTTTAATTTGTTGTTCGGGTATATGTGTGTCAGCATGGGCTGAATTCTCTCAATGGGGCGAGAGAGAGGATAACAATGATAGTAATAATAGTAATAATATGTCTTTGTAATCTGTTCCACGATAATCTTTTCTATCGGAAACACACATTGGGACTATTGGAATCATCAAGATAATTAAAGCAATTAGGAAGGATCATTGGATATAATAACTATCTAACTAATAAATAAGTTAGTAATAGGTTAGAAATTTATTATTATTTCATGTATGGGTATTTTTTTTTATTATTAATTTATGCAGTATTCCATTTATAGTTTTTTTTTTATTACAATAAAAAATAATATTTATAAAATATACCCACGAAACCAACCAATCAGAGAACGAGAGAGAGAGTAAGAAAGATAAAGAAAGATATTAAGGATATTATTGTATTTAGATCTTTTAGATATTAATTTACTAATTTATCCATCACATCACTTATGTATTCAGATAATCACCTAGTAATATACGAATAAATTCTTTATAATCACATATCTCAACTACCTAAAATATAAATAATGGTGCATGTGTAATATTAACAAATCTAGAGGTTTCTTTTCTTTCCTATTATTAAAGATGCTTATTATAATTGTTTATTATTATTTATAATAATTGTTTTTGTTAATTAATAATAGTAATAATAAGTATCGTTAATAATATTATATTATGTTATGTCACTGATGTTATCTATCATTCATTGTATCTAAATGTATGTGGTTTGGAAAAATGACGAAATGTGATTATTGATAAAGTTTAAATATACAGTTTATAATGGTAATAATTATTGTTTAAAAAAATTTTGTTTGTTGTACGCGCGTATAAATAAAAAAAATTTTATTACTAAAGCCACCAATTATTATTTATTTATGTGATGGTTTTAACGCGTTTTTAAAGTGATATTTATTGAAATGTCAAGGATTTATTTATTTATTTATCCATTTTATTTATTCTAATATATTTATTTATTTATTATTATTATAACAATTACTTTTATATATATATAATATAAAAAAATATGCTGATATAAAAAATTTTTTTTTCAATTATTGCAGTTTATAAACAATAATTTAAATAGTCAGTACCCCACAAACAACTCCCAATCCAAAATATTATTTTTCCTCGTAATAAATAAACAAATAATAATAATACAATCTTTTTTAACAATAAAATTGCAGAATTACTTGTTTGTGCTTCATTTACATATATAAATATAAATAATATATGTAAATATATGTAAATGTAAATATATGTAATAAAAATATATAAATATTATATATTCCTACTGCCTACTAATTTCAATATAATTATTTCGACTTTTTTTAACAATTAACATTCACCACCACCATCATATTATCATCATCATCATCATCATCATCATCATCGACCATCCAATCCACTTTAATAATTATTATAATCTGATAATTAAATTTAATTCATTAATACCAAAAATTGAACGAATTACACACACGCCTTTGAAGACATTTATAATAATTATATAATATAAAAATATTTTCCCCGCGCATTTTTTTAATAATAACTGTTGTCTAAGCAGTGTGTATATGTTTTATTCTTTTTGGATGATTAAAATCAACTAATTAATAATTAATAATAATTTAATTCTTTTTATATATAAAAAATTTTTTTTATAAAATCCCTTTATAATTTTCCATTCTCCAAACTTCATCTCTTCTCCTTTTTCTTTTTTTTTTCCATAAAGATAAATTATTATTATTATTATTATTATATCATATCATATCATACACATATATTAATAATTAATAATAATTACCTTTTTCTTAAAAAAAAATTTTTTTTCAAGAAAAATTAATTACGCTTTCTATCTTTCTTCTAAACGTTTCCTCACACTTCTTTCTTTAATAACGATACACAAAAAAAATTTTTCACACTCAAATTTTTTTTGGAGGAATTAAAAACAAAACAACAATAATAATAATATCAAGAATGTATAATAAGAACGACAAGGTATTTATTTATTTTAATTAATTGATTGATTGATCGATCAATCAATTGATCTGATCAAATATTTGATCAAGTAGGAATTATATTATCGTGATTATTAAAATTAATTAATTATATTATAATCCTTCTTTAGCTCCGTACATTTTGTCCAATTGTGCTTGTACACGATTATAGCACAAGTGCACATATGGACGAGTATTCACAAGATATTGAAGCGCATAAAAGGCGCGTAAGTCAGATGTTGGACTATAACAGTCAGTTCTGGAAAAGAGTTAAGGAGAATACGCGTGGTAAATATCCTTTATATATTTTATTAAATTGATTGAATGATTGATAACAACACATATTCTAATAATTATATTATTATATCCATGTAATGGTTGATTAGCCACCAAGACATTGTTCGAAATTGATCATTCGATCAATTACAACAAGATAATACCATCATCCCCTGGTATTATCGAAAATTCAATATACACACATCTACAAGACCAAAAGGCCGACAACCCCATAAATCCCAAAATAAAGCGCAAAAGGGGTAATCTCCCCAAAGCAACCACTGCTCTACTAAAAGAGTGGCTCTCACAACACAAAAAACATCCTTATCCAACCGAGGATGAGAAGATGGCTCTTGCGAGGGGAACGCAATTGAGCTTGCAACAAATAAGCAATTGGTTCATTAACGCAAGGCGGCGTCATCTGCCGCATTTGCTAAAAAATGATAAAATCCAATCCCTCAACAACAACAACAATAACAACAACAACAACAACAACAACAACAACAACAACAACAACAACATTAATAACAACAACAACAATAATAATAACAACAACAATTTATTACTATCTCCGCCTTCAAGTGAGGTAGACATGTATCCCTGTGGCTCAACAGGAGGTAAATATGCAAATTTAAATTATCACATCAAATTAGTTATTGTTGTCACTGTCATCATCCACAATATAATTAATATATTTGATTTTATAGATAATATTCCTCATCACATTGCTTTAAAGCAACGCGCACCCAAGCGTAGAAGAAAAAGCCTTTATACACATAGAAGGAGATTTATTAATTAGTTCTTTCCTTCTATTTTTTTTTTTTTTTTTCGATTAATAATAATAATAATAAATGATAATAATAATATAACAACAATAACAAAAAAACAACTATGATTAGATTTTTTTTTTTTAATTTTTTTTTTTAAAAAAAAATTCTATATGGGTGAAAAAAGTCAAGATTTTAATTATATATAATTTTATAGAATTTTAAAGACATAAAAAAATTTTAAAAATCCATGATTTATTTTAATTTTTCAAATAATCCCAATATGTAAAAAAACTCTACGGTGTTTGAGTATATATATATATTTTTTTTTTTTTTGTAAAAATTTTTTCTTTCGTTTAAAAAATATTCGTAACCTTGTAAATTATAAATATGTCTTTTTTTTTTTAGTTTTTCTTTTCTCTCTCTCTTTAGATTTAAGATTTTTTTAATATATATAAAAACAAGATTTTTTATTAAAAATATTATATATATATATATATATACACACATTTATAAATAACACTCCCTTTTATTATTTTTTTTATTTTTTTTTTTTCCCTCTAAATATTTTATTTACTACTTTCTTTACCGGTAAAGCAAAGTTAAAAATTTTTTTTTTTAAATTTTATCAATTATTATTATTATTATTTGTTATTTATTATTTATTTATTTTTCATAATTTTATTATTATTAATTAATTAATGAACGACAAAAGAAAAAACGAGAGAAGAAATTAAAAATTAAATTTGTATATATAAATATAACATGTTTTATTTATAATATATAATACTATTTATCACTATTTATTAATAAATATAAATACAAATATATATAGGTATATAAGTATTAACGTGGGCCTAATAGTTTTATAAATGACTGCTCGTTTAACAAATAGAACATACAATCTCCCAAATCTCCCAGATTAGAGAGTCCAATTGGATCTTTTTGATATCGAGAGCGTGTTGAATAAGTGCTTGTGAATGTCCAAATATCATTGTAATTGGTTGGTGTAGGTGTAGGTATATATATATAAGTTTTTTTAGAAGGGTGATAAAGTGGTTACTGAATGAGGATCCCGAGGTTTTATAGTGTAGTAGCCACACTAGAATGAAATGCATGACGGGCTGATGCGCACAACAGCATCACGTATCTTGGCAATAGTGAGTGATCTTTCTATTGATAGGTTCCAATTGTTGGCTGTTTGAGGTTTCCAGCTCCATTATTAGGCTCAGTTTTGACATTCGATGTTTTTATGTAGAAATAACGTGGCCTTAGTATATATGAACCTTGTGATTGACTATCAAAGAAATACTTTATACATATCTCTTTGCCAACATAAAAAATTCAAGACAGCTGATGTTCCGGCTACTTTATTATTATAGTTCTATCGTTTTGGCAGACATAAGTATGGCAATATCTCAAATATGATGCAAGGATTTTTTAAGCCAATACAATAATATTATCAATATTATGCCTACTTATCCCTTTGTCGCTTTGAATCTATCTCGCTTATCAAATCAGGACATTGGGTAGCAAGGCCGCAATTATGTCAACTCCATTGGTGAATTCTATGTTGTTCTTCATGATTGGGAGGGAATAATTTCTAATGAGAAAGTTAAACTGTGAACAATCAATTTTAAGCACAATATAAATTATACCCAACCTGTTCTATCTTTTTCTTGACATTTGATGGTAAAATCCAGATAGAGAAAAAGAGGGGGGTACTGAATAAAGCTGAATATCGCGTAAAGTTTAAGATATATGTGTTATTATTAATTTTTATGCGATCCGCAAAAAGGCACTGATATGTGAAATAGAAGATAAGGGAAAGAAGCGAAAGAAGCGAGAGCGATATATCTAACATTGCTAGTTGTCAAGATTAGATGTTTATCCCCATAAATTACACTACTTTAGAAATGTCATATAAATTTTTTATAAAGATTCCACTAATTGTTATTGTTTTGTTTTGTTTTGTCCACAAGCAGCAACTTGAGCAAACTACAAATATATAATAGGTAAAGCTTTATATATAAAGCCTTTTCTTTTCTCTTTTTCCTTGTGATTAATTTCAGCCTTTTCAGATTTACGTTTAGCTTATTCGGCTTTCTCGCTTCCCGAATGGCCTCTTGCAAATCGACTATGGATATCAGTATTTATTTATAAAAATTAAACAATATTTAATTGACCATAATAAAAAATGCATTTTTCTCGTTATAATAATAATCACTCTGATAAATTTTGCCTTCACGCAATTGATACTTTAGGAGAATTTGTATTAGAAACTATTCAGGATTTCGAGTTTATGGATTATCTGAACATTGTCCAAGATATCGAATACAAGATTTATATCCGGAAGGATCTTATTTATTGCTATTACCACAAGAACTGAATAAAACTTTTACTGATTATATCATAGATGTTTGACACCTTCATAGTAAATATATTACTCGTTGGTGTTTGATAGTGAAAACATGATGAACTGAACCAACAACAATATTCTATTGAATGATCCAAGGATTGAACTGAAATTGAATGAATGTTCTATTGACTTTGATTTAAAAGTCTTTGTAATTAGTTTGTGAAAAAAATTTGTTCTCTTCCTTTCTCATCATCATAACAGAAGAAAATTTTATTTATCTCATTTGCAATTTCAAAATTATTCAAAGATGTTGACCAATGGTCATTGGTCATTTCGATGCTATTAGAAAATTCAAAACAAAAATTTCAATTAATCGATTCGATCGGAAAAAAATAGAAAGAGCGATCGATCTTGTTATAAGTTATGGTAATTGATTAGCTGCATATTCACAAAGAGATATTCTAAAGTTAATTATAAAAAACAATTACAATTTTAGGTGATAACAGGTAAAATTCAACAAACAGGTCGAACATTTATTTATATTATCAAGTATTTTAAACAATTAATTGAGAGGACTAACTTATTGTGTAAGTCATAGTAAAAATAATGTTGGCCAACATTATAAAAAGAATTTAAAATAATTTAAATATTCTTTTTGGAACAATTTCAAAAAGTTAATGTGTGAAATTATTTATCTCCAATATATCCATCCTATTAATTTTATAATTAATCAATAAGTAAATAAATCAATCAATATCAATCAATCAAGAGGACATTATTATTATTACACTTACTTTCTCAAGTAGTAAAACAATTCGATGACAAATTTCACTAATACTTTGTTTACTAACGTCAACAACAATATCTGCATCATTCGGTTTCTCATATGGATCATCTACACCTGTAAAGCCTTTAATTTCACCAGATTGAGCTTTCTGTTATTATTATATATAAATATATACGATATTTAACGTCAATACAGTTTGGTAAATAATGGTTTCTTTTTCATATCTTTTATTTATGTATGTACCTTGTAAATTCCTTTTCTATCAGTCTTGATACAATATTCCAATGGTGTATTAACATGAATTAAAAAAAATCCTCCATAACTCTCAACATTTTTTTTTGCTAATTTTCTTGCTTCATCAAATGGGGCGATGGGCGCTGCTATGACTGCTGCTCCCGCCTTTGTCAATTCTGCTGATACGAATCCAATTCTTGTAATATTCTGATCTCTATCCTTACGAGAAAATCCAAGTTCTAAACATTCAAAAAATCCATCGCGATCAAAATAATTTCTAATATAGTTTATATAAATAATATTGGATGTTCACACTTACCAGAACTTAATTCTTGTCTAACAGTTTCACCCAATAGCAATGTAACGCTTCTTCCGCCTTGTTGATTTAAAACAACCTGTAAAGCTTTAGCGATTGATTTTTTACCAGAATTATAATATCCTGTTAAGAATAAGGTGAATCCTTGCTTTGCTCTTGGTGGATGAGTTTGTCTTAAAAGTTTTACTACTTCTGGATATGAAAACCATTCTGGAATATGTCCACCTGTACGCAATCTCCTACGCAATTCAGTACCTGAAATGTTAAGTGTATTTGTGTCAGGTGGTACTTCATCAATTGGTACATACTCATCAGAATCTGGTAAATATGTTACCATTTGAAACGGAACAACCTCAATTTTTAATTCATCTTTATATTCAGCAACCAATTCCTAATCAATATTTGTATATGTGTACATATTAACGAGTGAATGAATATTGATTGATTGATTAATTTATTGATTGATTGATTACGGATAAAAGAAAATATATACCTGAGCTTGATATGGGCCATAAAAATCTTTACCATGACTATTTTTACCAGGTCCTGCATGATCTCTACCAATAATAAAATGTGTTGCGCCAAAATTTTTTCTAATAATTGCGTGCCACACTGCCTCACGCGGACCTCCCATTCTCATAGCTAATGGCAATAACCCTAAAGCCGCCATACCATTTGAATATTTTGACATTATCGTTTGATAAACTCTTACTCTTGTATAATGATCGATATCGCCTGGTTTGGTTAATCCTACAACCGGATGAATTAAGATGTTGGCTTGACGAATACGTGCAGCTCTTACTGTTAATTCGCGATGAGCTCTATGCATTGGATTACGTGTTTGAAATGCTACCACTTTTGTCCAATTCAATTTTTTAAAATACGCTCTTAATTCTGCTGGTGAATCTATTATTTATATACATACGATCGATGGGACACAAAATAATTTAAGAAAAAACATCTCTTTTCATATTGACTATACGTAGATATAAATAAACATACTTACATCTGTGAGTCACATAATCATAGTGAATAGGTGTTTGAATGGCTTCAACATTTCCACCAACATAAAATTGTTTAACCTTTTTGTGCAAGTAATCAACACCAGGATGCGCCAAATCGTTATATCCGAAAACTTTTATAGCTTCGTTTATTTTATTTGGTTCATAGATATCTTTAATGGTGAGTATTGCCAACGGTGAATCGTCTCTAGGATCACGCAATACTACACGCTCACCAACAGCAAGATTAAGTGTGAGAATATCATCTTGCGAAACATCAAGTGTAATTGGAATTGAAAATAGTAATCCATTCTTTAATCGAAGGTTATCCACCACACTAAAGAAAACAAATTTTTTCGATATTTAATCGTATAGTTTAATTTATAATTCGATTGATTTATTGATTTACTTTTTTTACCTTTTGTAGTCTTCTTCAGTCATGAATCCTTCTAACGGTGAAAAACCACCATTAATTATTAATTCCAAATCACATAATTGACGTTCAGACAAAACAATTGATGATAATATTTCAGATTCATTCCTCAATTCTTGTTGTTTCGAAGCATCTCTAGAAAGTAAATCTTTTAAAATACCCCCGTGTGGTTGATTTGCCATTTTAATTTATTTGGTTTTTAAAAAAATATAAAAAATTTTTAATAATCATTAGTTTTTTTATACGTTTTTTATAATAGCAGCAAAGTTTTACGCGAAATGGCACGGAAATCACGCAATTAATTTAGTTATACTACAGTCATATAATCACTCCAGATCATTTGTATTAATAATCATGATAATCTGTCCGCGGGTGTTATCGATCGATCCATATGTTACATATGAATTAACATGATACTTCATTTATGGAAATTTATACTCGTTCATTTTTAATAATATTTGATATGAAAGGAAACATAGAATTTATTTATATATCATATATCCTTTCATTTATACATATTAAAGTGGGAAAAAAAACTTAACGGTTGTGATGTATGAATGAATGGAATGAATGAATACCTGTTACGTTTGATATAATTGGCAGGGAAATTTATTCCGTAATATTATGAATGACATAAACTGTTGATTATATTTTAACCATAATGAAGAAATTATTGGATTTGTGCAAGTAACTTTATATTATAAAAAATTATTATAATTTGGACTACTGATATATTAGAACAGTATACTATATATATCAATTGAAAATTGGTATTCTTAACATTGCTTGAAGTCTGCTTGAGATCTATAGAAAATTTTATAAATTTTCCAACGAAAAGAATCTGCCAATCAATCTTTTTCTCCGTTCCACGTGCATATTAAATGCAAAAAAATAAAAAACCATGCATGATTCGAAAGTACTTTTAAAAAAAAAAAAGAGCACTATGGAAAGATCAATGTTGTACAAGCATTTACTTGCTGCGGAATTCTCAATTAAATTTGTGCTCGTGTTACAATTAGGCTTTTGCTTAGTTTTATTATTTAAACTTTTTTACTAATGAAGGAAGCTTCTATTAACAGTGTTCCCAGTCCTGATATTGAAAAAAAGCTAACCACTAGCAATGAAGAGTTTATTGCAAATGATCAAGAAATAGTTGAAGAAGCTTTAGAATCGGCCCAAGTTCAAAAAGACATGCCTTTGACAAGCTCAAAATCAGATAATATGCCTACAAATATATTACTTGAATCATTATCATCAAATGAACAAACCACTCATATACCAAATATGAATATTAGCCAAGAAATAATTGACGAGCCAAAAGAAATTAACATTAATGAACCACCATCTAAAAATGAAAATATTGATCAAACTAATAATACGGAACTTGATTCTTCCAGTATTCAAGTCAATAATGCAAATATTTCTACAAAAACATCTGACCTTTACGAGTCGCAAAACAATAACGTTAATGTTAATAATGACAATAATGTTAATAATTCTGATAATTCTGATAATTCTAATAATAATGTTAATAACGTTAGCAACAACATCGACATCAACGACAATAATAATTACAATTCTGAAGAGTTTATGAGATTTGAATATGGACAAACTTTGCAACAACCAAGTTCCAATATTACTAATTCTATTCGGAATTCCCAAATTAATAATAATAATAATACTATAGATAATTTATCTGGTAATACTGATCAAATTATTGATAAAGAACATCACTATAGGTTTCATAATCACTATCCTCCAAATTCCCAAATAGAAAATGAAAATAATAATAGTAATAATAATGATAATAAGGCCCCATTTAGCTTGCGTAAATTAACAGATGCTGAATTCCAAGCTCTGCCATCGGGATCTCGTTTATTTTTGGGAAATTTATCCACTCATTCAACTTCCAAAAAAGAGCTTTATGATGTCTTTTCCCCTTATGGTGAAGTTTTTCAAATATCTATTAAAAACAGTTTTGGTTTTATCCAATATGATAATCCTGAGAGTGTTAAACAAGCGATCGAAAGAGAGAATGGAAGGGTTTTACATGGATTAAGATTAGGCAAGTAAATGTTATTTGGTTCTGTAAAATTAATAAATTAATAATAAATTAAATATTTCTTTAAAATATTATAATTTATATATACATCAACAACGCATAATAGGATTGGAAATTTCTCATGGTAAGCCACGTCACCATTCACCAAATCAAGATATTGGAACTAAACCTAATTTTGGGCGTCGTCATGAAAAACGTTGGAACCAAAAAAGTGGAAATAAAAACAATTGGCATAACATCAAACGAGAATATTCACCTGTCCGGGGACATAATACTCAAACTCGTAGTGATCGTCATTACAATAAGGAGGACAATGAAAGAGGAAATTATCATGATCAAAGGACCAATAATAGATCTAAACCATATAGAATTCCCAATAGAGATTATTTAGAACGTAAACAAAGTCGTGATAATAGGCCACAATCACAGGATAGGACCAATGATGAATTTCCTTTACCTAGAAGACAAGGTAATGAGGTACCAGAATGTCAAATAATTGCTCTCGAAGAAATTGACCGGTTGGTATCCTAATAACAATAATAAAGAAAAATATTTTATAAATTACATGTTATTTAAAAAAAAAAGTTTTTTTTAATATAATGTTTAGGAATTATTTGTGGCAAGTGGAGCATGCATTCAAAGAAGCAAATATTACTGTTCATACACTTCATTTGTCTAGAAAACTTCAAATCCAAGCAGTTGTTCGTCAGATGATTGTAGAGGGTGTTCGTGCAGTCATATTTTTGGAAAGAAATCTTGCAATTAATGGTAGGGTCAATATGCAAATATTTGAACATCAACGTTCTCAAGACAATGTAAAATACGATGGTTGGTTTATTTTTATTTTTTAATACTTTGTGTATAAATTATTATTATTATTATTATTAACTTAAATTTTAAAATAACTTAGAATATAACAATATTAAATTAGGAGAGGCAGTTGGATTGTTGTTGCGAGCTCGTGATTTATCAGTTTCATCAGTTCCTGTTAACATTCGACCTCCAGATAATAATAATATTTTAATGACCGGCCAACAAATTTTATCCCCAACGCAACAAACTGTTCCAATTACAGAGCAACTAAATGCAGCAGCAAATATTAGTCCAATTTCATTGAATAATGTTAATTTTGCTGCACTCGCCAATTTGCTTGGTAGTTTACAACAGCAACAGCAACAACCAACAGCATCCCAAAATGCTCATTCTATTCAAGGAATACCACCTATGCAAGTAATCCCACCTGGAACTAATTTACAACATCAGCCAGGTTTTATGCCTATACAGTCACATGATTTTGATGTACAACGAATACTTGGAAATTTACCTGCAAACACTTCTGCAATTCCAAATCAACAACCATATATGCAGATGCCCCCACATAATCTTGCACAACAGCCTGCTCCTTATAATGCTTCAATGGCTAATCAGCCTAATGTTGGCAGTCCAAATGTTATGCCCCCTAATACTCTTCCTCAACATCAATCCCAACATGCCGTGCCAAATTTACAACAGTTCCCTAATCAAATTCCTGGTAGTTCTAATGTATCAGATCTTATGGCACAATTCAATAATTATAATAACCAACGTTAACATTATTTTTTTGATTATATTCTTTTGGGCTTAAAGTTCCTTAAAAATCTCAAAATATATATTTACCATACACACATGCGTCGAATTTGTATATTGTGTCAAATCTGCTGTTTTTATGTATCGAGCTTTTTATTCTTAAATCAATTATTTATTTTTTTTATATTTATAAATTCTTTTTAGATAAAACTTCCAAATGAAAACATCTGAAGTCCTAGATTATAACGTTATTTGCAATCTTTATGTACATATATATATACATACACACATATTTTTATATTAATAAATTGATAATACTAATATATAATGTGAATCTAAGTGTCTTTTTATTGATCCACTTTATTTTAACTATATAGTACAATGCATATAGTAAAAAAATTTTTTGTTGTTGCAAGTTTCATATAAAAAAAGTCCACCAAATTGTCCCCACTGTATAAGGTAGTAAATAAATATAAAAATGAATTAAATTCAAGTCCAAGTGTATTAAATATACATGACAACTGTTTAATGTTTTCTAGCTTCTTCTTAATCTAATAGTTTTTGTTTTTTTATATTTAAAATAGAATCAAATTTATAGATGCAATCTGCGCCAACATGATTTATGGGTATATATAAAAACATTAATGGTTTACGAAGACACGAAGCTCAAAAACATAAAGAAATGTAGTAGTCCGCCTGTAAGTATATCATAAGTTCCTAAATTTTTGGTCAGGCAATTAAACAAGAAATTATATCTGGTTTTTGGAGTTGTCACTATTATAAAAATAACAGAAATGGAAGAGGCTAGAAGAAATTTGCTCTAGTTTGTCATGAAGCTATATTTGTTCAAATATTTAGAAATTATATAACAAGATATTCAAGTGTTGATAGGTAGTATAGATGTGTTTTTAAAGGAGTGGTGGGAAAAGAAAATTTAAAATGAAGGTTTGAGGTCAGAAGAAAGGCCATTAAACATTATGAAAGAATGATTCTAATATATGTACACGATCAGAAGGTGGAGGGGATGCAAAAGGAAATAAAAAATGTAGATGGTAGGGAAAATGAATAAGCAATAAGTTGGCTATTAAGTTATGTATAAATAGGAGCACCTAAGATTTTGGTAACTAATAAAAATTATGCTAACTATACTAATAATTATTACTATGGGTCCTTTATAGTCCCCATGTCACGAATTATGCTTCGAGTCACGAATTATTGCTCGCGTTACGAATTATTGCTTCATAAGAGCCTAGCTTTCATATGATTATTACTTGGGATGTCAAAATTTTTTTTTACCATTCGACAAAAATTTTTATTAATTGTAATTTGTTGTGCTAATTATTAATAATAAAAAACATATGTTAAATTAAAAAATAGCAAACATACAGTATTAGTGTATTTTACATTTAATTGTTTATTTTCTTTTATAGTTATCCTAGTGGGTTTAGCTATTGCAGAAGGAATATTATTGCAGACTGTTTGGTCATGTGATTTACAGTGTCATCAACAAGGGTACCTCTTTTATATCCCCTTTGGATGTAACTGAGGTGGGATATAACTAAGGAAGGATAATATGTGGGATATAAACGATGAATTCTTTTAAAATACGTTTTATTAAAACAATTTAATATTAAACATGTTTAATTCACCCTCACCAAGGTCGTCGCCAAGATCACCGCCAAGATCACCACCAATCTCCCCTACAAATTCAAATCATTCAGAAAGTTTTGACTCGAACAAAGTTACCAATAATTCAGTTACTTTAAACAAAACTAAATCGGAAAATGGAATAGACATTTTTGGGGATGAAAATGAAGAATTATCGGATGTTATTGATAGTTATTCAGAATTTGGCTCTGGAGATGACTATTTAAACGATAGCAGAAAAACAAAAAACAAGAGCAAGAGGAAAAGACAAAGAAGTTCTCCCGAGAGATCTATTGCTGGCAATAAGAATGGACATGATGATGAAGAGTATACTCCTCAACAAATAAATCCTAAACATAGACGTCAAAGATTAATACAAAAAAGACGACCTCGAAGGAAAACTGACGATATAATTAGAGAAGATGACATTGAAAAAAATGAAAATGAAAGGAACGAAAGGATCACTCAAAAAAATCCTGAATTGGCACCTTTATTGGAATCAAGAAGGATTGTTGATGAGGATTTTGCAGAATTCCTTCCAAAAAAACGAGGCAGGAAATCGAAAAATGATGAAATAGCGTTGGAAAAGTTGAATGACGAAGAGGCAGAACGTTTATGCCAAATCATGTTAAGAGCAGCTGATGACGATGTTAGAGGAGTTGATAACGGGGATCCATGTCATCGAAAAATAAATATGTTGGATGCTGTTGTAGAAAGACTATCGAAGCCATATTTAACTGAAGCGCTTATTGATAATAATATATTGGATGCCGTCAGATATTGGCTGGAACCTTTACCTGATAGAACATTACCAAGCATCACTTTACAGTTAGAAATGATGAAAATACTTGATCGAGTAAGTATATTTCATTAAAATTTATTTTGATAATTGTTTAATTCCTGAATAATGATTAATATTCAATTTTCGATAACTAAAGTACCCGATTACTACAGATAATTTATTATCTAGTAAAGTTGGAAGAATTGTTTATTTTTACAAAATTTCCTCGCGTACTAGTGAAGTAGTAAGGCAATTGGCTACTAGGCTTGTAGAAAAATGGAGCAGACCAATACTTGGATTGAGTGATGATTACCGAGAAATAGCTGCTGCACATTTTGATTTTTATCGTGATTCGTATGTATAAAAATATTTTTATTGAAATTAATAATGTCAAATATCACTAAATATTATTTATTATTATTATTATTATTATATTATTCTACCATTATTAAATAATACCACTGCTATTCAGTGGACAACAAAGGTAAAAAATGGTTTTCAAAAAAAAATTTTTTTCAATTATCTTTAAATTCACTTATTAAATAAATTGTATTTTAAATAGTAACGAAGATCACGAGCCTACTCAGTCTCATTCAATTTCGACAGATGTTAATCAAGCAAGGAACTTTCATGTTCACAGAAAAGAAGATCCATATCGCTCATTGAAACAAACAATGCGTAGATTAGAAAGAGGGACCAAAAAAAATTAATCGATTTTTTAAAATAAAAGGATATTTATAAATCATCCGAGGTATAATTTTATAATTGTGCAAGAAAATTTATTACATAAAAAAAATTTTTTAGTCTTTACGGGAAAATATAGCAATTAATTAGGATTTAGTTATCTTTGTATATTTATATTTAAAGCACAACGATTGTAATACCATATTTATTTAATAAATTTTATTTGATTTAGCTTTTCATTAATATTACTTTGATTAAATTTTAAAGTATAAACAACTTGAATATTTATTAGTGTTAATTTAAAAAGTTAAAAGTAAAATGGTCAGATTTGTCTTTCTAAATAGTAGATCTTCTGTTTTAAGATCATTCTTTTGTCTATATATATTATATAAATCAATATAGAGTAAAAAATCTGCTATTAGATATCCAAATAAATTTGTCTATATTAAAAGTATTTGGATTAAATTGTTCAAATTAAAAAGGAAATAATATATACAACTATTAGTAAACAAAAATCACAAAAAAAAAAAAACTGCCCCTTTAATAATTCAAAAGAAATAGTGATAACAAAAAAAAAAGAAAAAAAAAATCAGACATCCTATATTGTAATCTAAGAAATCTAAGAAATCTAAGAATGTTTCAATAATATATATATGTATATAATTAGTGAAACCATAAATATTTAGGTTTGAACCTTTTCAACTTCTGCCTTTGCTTCCTCCCAGCTATTAAGATTCTGAAAAATATTTTATATGGTTATTTTGGGAAGGCATAAATAAAATATTGCTTAACATTTTTATATGAATTAAAAAAAAAAACCTTTTGACACCACTCGATGTGATTTTTTGCATAGGCAATCAACATGTCTCTGATATCGCATACTTTTTGACATTGAAAACGGTCTAAATCGTTCTGGATAGAAACTGATATATTTTTTAAATCCTCAGTAGTTGTAATTACTGCTTCGTCCAGCTTTTTCAAGAAAAAAGAAAACGTGTTAAAATTATTTTTCATTTGTTTTAACTCAGTTGGTAAAAATATTTACTTGAATTATGGAGTCACGGGTTCTACCAATTCTGTTTCTTCTTGTAGCTTCTGGATCCACATCCATAATACCGTGAATTTTATGACTAAGAACTGAAAGAAGTTTAGAGCTACTGCTATTTCTTTTCTGAGATTTTGACCCCCCAAGAGCAGATGATGTAGCTGAGATATCACCATTTTGTGATAGATAGTCAAAATGACCATTACTATCATTGTTATTTATATCAGTGTTAATTTCTTCAATCGCATTGAAATGTCGAGCGTTAGAGTCTTGAACGCCACGTTCTTTGTTTAAGGCCTCCTCTAATCTTCTAGCTTCTTGTTCAGACCTTTCCAAATTTTCTAAAGTTATTTTTTGCTTTTCAAGTGTTTCACTGGTAAGTTCCATTTGCAAGTGCTTTAAATGTCTATATTTTAAAACTTGTTTAATTGCTTGAGCATATTGTGAATATTCTTGTAGTGGTTCATTAAATTCAGATTCAAGGGATGAAGTCTTCAAAAAAGACATAATTATTAATAAATAACCTAATATTAATCCATGTTAGTTTGAATTAATCATGAAAACCTACTAGTTCACTTGTTGCCATATAAGATGAATCCACTGCCTGACCTACTTTTTCAATAGCGCTAGCAAGATCATCATGATCACTCTCATTTAAACTGAAACCGTTATAAACAGCACCTAATTCAGAATAATCACTAGATAAATCTTTACAAAATTAAAGTAAGTATCATATGAATTGAAAAACGAGAATCTTTTTTAAAAAAGAAAGGAGACCGATAAATAATAAACTTCTACCATTTAAACGTTTCCAAGTTCTTCTATTAGTTTTTTCCATACTTTGACCAATATGATAAGCAAATTTACTAGTAAAATTTTCAGAGTCGACAAAACGTTTATCTGGATTTTTTAATACACCTTGATAGCTAGGAGTAGGAAGTTGAGTTGTTGTTGATGGTGATTGTTGTTGCTGCTGCTGCTGCTGCTGCTGCTGTTGCTGCTGCTGCTGCTGCTGTGAATTCAAAGGTTGGGATGAAAGATTTGCGGGTGACACTTGAAGAATATTTTTTGGGAGATTAGATAATGGAGGTGAGTGAAGCACTTCATTCTACACCAATATAGATGTGTGAGCGCGTGTTAGTTAATTTTTACCGAAATATAAACAAATGTATTTTATAATAGAATTTAAATACCCAAGAAACATTAGGTTCCAAGAAACGATGGAATACATGTTCACTCGAAAGTTGAGGATGTTTAGCTACACGATTTAAGAAAGTTTGTAACATCCTTTTTCTTTTTTCAATTATTGTCATATCTTCCTTTGCTTTAGTTTGCATAGTCGCATAATCAGCTTGATAAAAAAAGCAAATTCCATTTAATTCAAAGATCTGAACTGACAAAAAGTAATTAAAAACCATAACCGTTTAAAACTATTAACCAATTGAATGTTTCTCTGGTATCGGTGGAACAATTAACGTTGGATATAACTTCATCATCACTTTTCGTAATGATTCAAATTCAGAATAACGCCTTTTGACTTCTTGTTCCTAATAATTATTGAATTAAAAGAAACTATTTCAATTGTTGAAATAAATAAAATAAAAAATTTATCAACTTGATCAATTAATTGAACATTATAAAGAATTTAACCAATTAACCTCAATTTTGATGGTATATGTAATGAATGAACTCCCATTATTATCGGTGGTTTTTTGAGCACTTTCAATGGAGATAATTGAGCCATCATTGTGAATGTCACGATCTATTTGACAGCAAAAGACGGCTTTTACTTCTGGTTTATAATTAAAGTTTACTGTCGCTGCAAATGTTTCCTCTTCATCTTGTTCTATTTCCTCTTCATGTTCTGAATTATCGTCAAATTCGTTATTATTAAAAGCTTGTGATTTATACATTTTTCAATTAAAAAGTGCTCAATTTAATTAAAGAAAAACTATTTTGTGATTAGTAATAAGTAGATCACGTTCAAATTGTTTCACAAGCACAATCAATATAACTCAAAATATATAGAGCGATTCTGAGGCTCTTAATAAAAGAATTCTGACGGCTGGAGATGACCAAATCTATATAAAAACCGATGAAAAATAAAGGATTAAGTTATAAAATAATCAATTATGTCTCATCACATGAACCTAAAAGTGTAACGACTTTGGTTCTACCATATTCATTAGTACAAGAGGATATCTTAAACTTCTTTTGAGGCAACTGCAAAAATAAATAAACGAGAAACAATTAATGTTGGATTGGATGGTTTTCATGCGATAATATTCTAACGAGCTAGTTTGATTCATTATCAGTAGCAGACTCGAGTTTGATTACTGGATTGAATCGTCAAGAGAATGAGATCTTTCTTGCATGAGAAACCGTCTCATTACAATCAAACGGAATCTTTTCAGACATTGACCTTAGAAGCAGATGAGAGTGCAAAAGAAGCATTTATTGCTTGCATTAGAGCTTGGATCCGGATATTAAAACTATCCATTTGTATATTGTGATAGAAAAAACGGTTTTATCGAAACGTCGTTCAATCATATGACAGCATGTGACATAGCCCTTTTTTGTTTTTTTCGTAATATTTTAATTTAAAAGAAAAGGTACACACACTGTGTCACGGAATCGTTGAAAAATCAGTATAATTTAATATTGATGTCGTATTAGTATTAGTATTAGATCAACCAAACTTTATACTAATACTAATACTAATATGGATATCTAGATATTTTCCCGTTAAATGGGAAGATTTTACAAATGATACACATATAAACTCGATGAGTCGAACGCAAGCAATCAATTGTTTAAAGTACTTTATAATATAAATAAATGTCTGACTTATCGCATTTACAAGTGATAATAGTCCATTTACCAAAATTGTGAAATTATTCACATAATTACATTCCCAAGCCTGAAAGTTATTTCTCAATTCTTCTTTGATTCTTTTGTGATATATTTTGCATATTTTATAACTGTTGCTAGTTTTAATTTTAACAGTACGAGAATGACTATATATTACTTCTTCATCTGTAAAAATAGTGTATCCTTGCTTTCTACAAGCATTCATTGACCCATATATCTTTTCCCTCTAAAAAACCTACAATTTCCTCTATAATTTTTTATGTTTCAAGTCATAATCAAAACCTTTCTTGCGATATCAACAAACAATTTTCTGATACTCTGCTACTGCTACGATATCATTCCATTATATAGTGAGATGCCCTTCCATTTCTATCAAAAAAATATTCATTACTATTATTAGTTGGTTTAATAAATTTTCAAGAAGCATCAAAATATTATCAGAAACAAATGATTGTTATTTAAATTAACCAAATTTTTGGTAAGTAAATAGATACTTTAACAGTGATGTCCGTCTGTATTTTCGTTCTGTGGTCTTTGGAGGCTCTCCTTCCCGAAAATCATATTAAATTATAACTATCGCAGCATTTTTTTCAAACATTTTCACCTTCCCGCAGTACAAAATTCAATCTCCTTCTGGAAAGAGCGGTTGAGGTTCAGCAATGTTAGATGTTGCAGTTATAGTGACAAATCATAATGATATACAAGGATAATATTGTAACTGAGGCAATGTATGCATCAGAAGAAGTTAAACGAGCAAAAATCCATGTTGGTTTGGTTAATACATCAATTCTATTTATAGCCAGGAGAAATCTACATTTTATTTATGTCCATAATATACAAAACGTTCTAAGCTCGGTGACTTATCCGAGCGAAACTATCTGTGTAGGTAGATGGTTTGTTATACAAATATCATTAAACCTGAAACCATTATTTATTTTATTATATAAATATCATTAATACTAACGCTATTTATTTCAAAATTCTTGATAATAATAATAATGAATCTTAGAAATAAGACTAATTTAAATTAGTAATTATATAAAAAAGTAGCTACAATAGCACATGACACAACAATAATTATTTTATTTATATACATAAAATAAAAACTATGCAATTTAATATTGAAAATTTTTTGCCAATATGAAAACATATATATATAAATAAAAAACTCAATTACATTATCATCATTATTTAGAATCCCAACGACGTTTACGTAAAGTTCCCGTAGATTGTTGTGATTGATTTGAAGGAGATTGTGTATTACTATTAGCAGTTGCTGATGATGATGACGAATTAGTAGCAACATTATTGTTATTATTATTATTATTATTATTATTATTATTATTATTAGTTATCGATGAGAATGATGACGATGACGATGCAGCACTTGATCTAAGTAATCCTAATCCTGATTCAGCTGATGTCGCTTTATGAAAATTCATTTGAATTTTTGAAAAAATCTTTTTGGCAGGAGGACCAGCATCAAGATGCGGTGGAGGTGGTATTTGTACACCGCCACTACTACGTCCACCATCATCACTTCCAATTCCTGCTCTTCCTCCTCCAAGTGGAATAGAATTTGAACTAGAACCAACTGCACCACGACCTATACATATAAATATACAATTATTGAATGTTTTTATTGAATAGCACCGACTAAATGATAATTCATAACAACTTACCACTTCCGCCGCGACCTCGTCCACGACCACTTTTTCCACCACGTCTTCCTCTAATCATATTTCTTGATTTGCGGAATCTATTATTCTAATAAATTATTTTTAAGATATACCATAAGTAATACAACATATAACTCGTTTGTACTTTTTTTTTTTTCAAAAAAAATTTTTTTGACAATTACCTGCATTGCCAAATCCATCAAATCAGTTGGGACAATTTGTCCAGCTAATTCAAGATTTCTAACCAAATCACCTGCAAATTTATCTTCTTTCTTTGTAATAAACGTATATGCGGTACCCTTTTCGCCTATGAAATTTTTAAATAAAAAAAAGTAAAAAAATAATAGAGATTTTCGTTATCATCAATCATTCATATTAAAATTATCAAATAAATAAATAGTTGGTGATAAAATTTACCCGCTCTTCCTGTCCTTCCAATTCGATGTACATGAGAATCAATATCTCTTGCGATATCATAATTAATCACAGTCTTAACTGATTTGATGTCAAGACCTCTTGCTAATATAAATACAATAGAAATGAATTTCTAAAATTATCACAATAATAAAAATAATAGCAAATCATTATCAACAGCTACTATAAAACACGTACCAGCTACATCAGTTGCCACCAACACAGAAAATTTACTATTCTTAAAATCTTTTAATACTTTGTCACGTTCTGACTGCATCATATCACCATGCAAAGCGCCGCCTTTTAAATTTAATTTATAAATATTAGGATAAAAAACTATTCCAACGATCAAATTTTTAAATCACAATACATACATTCATGACCAGCTTGTCGAAGATTCAGGGATAATTCGTCAACTCCACCTTTGCGACTAACAAAAATTAAGACGCTGCCATCTTTATTTTTATAACCAATTAAAAATAATTAAATAATTGAGCAATAAAATACGAGGTTAAAATTAAATAATATGTAAGGTTCACTCACCAACACAAAGTGCCACTAAATTCGAAATCAGCCAGTCCCATTTATACCCATCATCGGTTAGAATAACAAATACTTGTGTGATATCAGTATTTGCCTAAAAAAGTTATTCCCGTTTGTTAAGAAATTTTAAATATCTATTTATACGTATGTGTATATTTGTATACCTGTCCAATATTGCCAATTGATATTCTAATAGGTTCTGTTGTAACTTCACGAGCTAATTTTTCCACTTTTTTGGGAAAGGTTGCACTAAAAAGTAATGCTATTTATAATAATATTTATATTTAAAAATAGTTAGAAATAAATTGATAAATAAGCAACATTGAGAATCTCTGCAAATCAATTAATCAATAAATCGAGCATTTACTTTGTCTATCTGGTCGGATATTATCACATATGGATCGTACTTGTGGTTCTAGATATATTAACGTAACGTTGAATCATAATGATATATCTGGTTAATATTATTATCATCATTATTGCTATTATTATTACTGTCGTTTGTGTTGTTATCATTAATCCAAGATCAAACATTCGATCAGCTTCATCAAGGACCAAGAAACTAACTCGACGGAAATTTGTTGCTTTCATTTTTACCATGTCAATAAGTCTTCCCTGATTTCATATATAAATATTTAAATAAATGTTTTTTCATCAAAAAAAAAATTTTTGACATAATAGTTATTGGTAAAAAAAAATTTGGGTTTTTTTTTTCTTAAACTTACTGGTGTACCAACAAGGATTTCTATATTACCCTGTCTCAGTTCTTTGAATTGATCCATTTTAGAGGCACCGCCATAAACTGCAGCAACTCTGCATTTAATTAGAAAGCAAAGTATTTGGGAAGCAGAGAGAGACAGTAGTGTATGCGTCGATAGGATTTTTTTTTTCTAACAATTTTATATATATGTATATGAGAGATCAAATTCTATGATTTCTACCTCAATCCGTAACTCTTTGCAAATTTTTTGGCTTCAATGTAAATTTGACTTGTCAATTCCCTTGTAGGCGCCAATATTAATCCAATAGGTCCTTCTCCTGATTAATAAGGAAGGATTTGAAATATAATATTTAGTATATAGTGATGGTACATATATAAAAAATAATCTTTTTAATACCTTTTTTAAGTTCTTCTTGATCCATTATGTGTATCAGCATTGGCCATATGAATGCTGCTGTTTTACCAGAACCTATTAATAAGAATTTATTAATGTTGTTGTATCATTATTAACAGTTTCAACTTTCTGAATTGCAAAATTGATCTCTACCTGTTTTTGCTATGCCAATAATGTCTCGAC
>CAUDNR010000161.1:19715-31496 GCA_958430865.1 Entrophospora sp. SA101 | reverse complement strand
TTACAATTGATTTTAAATTTTCATCAATATTGACTTTAGTTTTATGTATAGGAGCTCTTCCTGTATTTCCATGAATTCGTTCACTTATTCCTTCATCATGCAAATGCTTTAGAACATTATTGAATTTAGAATCACTTATATTGTATAGCTTTAAAAATGCTGTTTTACAAAGAGCATAGGTTGAATTAAAACAATATCTATAGTTTATCCTTTGTTGGATCTTTTCAGAAGATTTTTTATAATTTTTATTCTCTATTTCCATTGCTAAAAGTTGTGCTTTTAAAAACAAATCTAATTCTTTGCTGTTTAGATTAATAATTTGAAAATGTCTTTCAAAAAACTTTTTAAATCCAATTCTTTCAAAGCAAGTTCTAATATCTTTTTCTTCTTCAGAACATTTGCAACTTTCTGGACTTTCAAAAAACTTTATTAAATTATGTACAATAAATTGAATATTTTCATAATTTTCATATTCCTCTAAACCAAGTTCAAATAAATCATAAAAATATTGAGAAGCTCCTTGATTAGTTGACATGTTTAATTGGAATTAATAAAAGAAAATTTAATTTAGAAATATTAATTATTTGCAAATTTTTAATTAAATTGTGTGTCACAAACCAAAAAAGGGGTAATAACTTTGTTTCTAGATTAAAAAAATCAGGGGTTGTTTTGATTAGTGAAAAACAAAATCAGCTGATTTCTCAAAAACCCCATTTTTTCCCGAACTATCTTTTTGTTAGCATGGAACCCATATGGTTAATGTGCTTATCTCAGTTTATGGTAAATCATTTGGGCCAGAAAGTTCATTCTGTTTTGGAATGCCTATCACTTTTCCGAGAAAATTTTTAATCACATATTGATACACAAAAAATAATTCTTGATAAATTGTGTGACCTTTTGGGTTAAATTCTTTATTAATAATAAACTGCATGGACGTAGTATCAAAGATGGAGAAATGAATGTAAATATTATTTGAAAAAAATGACAGACAAAAAGATATGGTCATACTGGAATAAATGAAAAATTGAATTAATTAAAAAAAAAAAATAACTATCTATAAGATTATTAATTAATTAGTAAATTCCGATAAAAATATAAGATAGATATATTAATTATTCATTTGATGCAATTTTCTTTTCTTTAGTGAAGATGACCTATGTGAGGATAGTGAACTTGGTGGTGGAACTATCCTTCAGGTGTCTAGTTGATCAAGACAAAGACACGCTATGTAGCGAAGCCATATATACTAGTCATCAGGATATTACGCAATATTAACAAAGTCTCGACAAATTTTGGACACAATGGAAGGATCTGACTGTTGAACAGGAATTTCTGATTCATGAAGGCTATAATATCTATGGATCTCACTCATGTCTCGAATAAGAACATTTAGACATATTTTTCTCCCTGCGACCTGTACTCCTATAATTCCAAATTCATCTTTATCGGGCTTACAACTTTTGCGAACCCAGAACATCCTATCATTAGCCTCATGCCATAATTTCACCTGATCATCTTTTTCTTTTTGTTTTGTACAAGATAAGCGTGAGCATTCAGCATATAGGAGTTTGTAATTTTTTCTACTATGTTCATCACAAACATTATATCTGGTCATCTTTCAGATTGCCCATCACCCTTTCTATCTGTACTAGCATTGCTTTGTCATTCAAAACTATTGACAAATGTAGATTTACCCAAAGGAAGATCCTTCAATGTCGCCCAGATCACTGGTACTACTACATTGGTCACATATGTACCTTCATTTAAGAATCTACAAAATCTAGCCCAAATGCTCGAGAATCATTTCTAATCAAAGCAGATAAGTAATATAGAATTAGGATTTAAAAACTCGGCTTATCCAAAGCATACTTACTGGTTATCCAAGATTCTTTCCACAACATTTGTGAGCTCACTGTCTGATTCTTTCCAGGTGCCATCATGTGAAAGGTTTCGTGGTGGAACAATTATACGATCCTCAATAAAGCTAGCAACATAATCACTGGATTTATTTTGCACTATCAGTAGAAGGGTAGGAGGTACCATTAAGCGTGGAGGTTTCATAAAAGCATATTGCAAGTGCCCTGGAAATTGATGCACCAGCTTTGAATTGCCACTAATTACTTGACTGGCCAAAGGGTCTTCCCACGTCAATTCCGAAATCGGCATTTTATTTACACCAGTATATAGACTTTGGTAAAGTGGTGACGTGTTTTCTTGAGTTTTGCTATATGAAAAGATATGAAAAAAAAAAGAAAGATTACCCTATTTTCATCTTCTCTTTATTTTATTAATTTTGTTTTTAGTTATCTGATTCTTTTGGTTGTCTCTTTCTATGTTGTGGACTGTATATACGCATATAAATATTTTGTATTACAAACCTTTAACAATTGTTCTTCAGTGTATATACATTACCTCCCCAAAAGTTTCGGCCACCCCAAGCTAATAACTGCGCAAAAATGTACATAATAATTGCACAAAAAATTTATATTATTTTTGGATCCTAGTAACTAGGTATTCATGAATATAAAATTTTAGATCTCTAGTTTTTATGCAGCTCAAACAATAATAATAATAAAGAAACAAACTTTGATCATTTTTGTAAAGAAAAAAAATATAATTTTATTATTAAAAATGACTAAATTTTATCAAATCTTTTAAAAAAATTATTAAAAAAAAATTATCCAAAATCATGTAAAAAATTTTTTTCCTCAATAATCAGATGAAATTAGATTATCACATCTAAAAATCTCATAATATTAATAATATGTTAATATGTAGGTTTTTAAAAATTTTCATGCCAAATTTTTTTCTTTTCAAAATGATCGGAGATAGTTTTTTTTTTATTATTATTTTTATTTTTGTTAGAGATATATCTAGAATTTTATAGTAATGTGTTTTTTAATAATTGGTTCTTCTGAACATTCAAAAGAAGCAAATTGTGATTGGATGTTCTTTCTAGAATATTAATTGTATTTTTTAAAAAATTTTTTTATGCGGATGGAAAATAAAAAAGGAATTATAATAACAATATCCGAAACACTTTTTGGAAATTAAAAATTTTTTAATATTAATATTAATATTAAAGGAAATCCGGATTTTTAACAGTCCTGAACGTAACCCGTTATTCTCAAAGAAAAAAAACTCCACTCTGCTCAAGTCAAATTTTTATATTATATTTTTATATAATGTCACATGTTAACCAATTATCATCATTATCACCAGAAAGAGAGGATTTTGTGCATAAAATTAATAGTGAAATGCGTAATAATGCTAATGCTAATTGTGATAAAGAAAGTAGAAAGGGCTATTTTTTTTCATTAGTCAAAAAAAACAAGGAGCTTTCTGAAAATGAAAAAGAATATTGTAAAGAAAGGTTTATTTATGAGTTTGAATTAAGAAATGCAAGAGATAAATTGGGAAAACCAAAAAAATGTAACAAGTGTAAATTGACAAAATATTCTGATAGGTTCTGTGAAGGTTGTATTAGTTTACATTTACAGAGTCTTTTCACCACTTGGACATCTGGAAATAACATAATTGATGATTTTATTCAACAATGTCAAATGGAATCACCTTTGCCATCTTTTATTTTAGAATGGATACCTTTTGAGCAATTTGGAAAAGTAACAATGTTAACTGAAGGTGTATTTAGTTCAATTTTTACTGCTACATGGACAAGAGGAACTATTAATGATTACAACGAAAGTAAAAAGGAATTTTGTCATTTTGGAGAGCAAGGAGTAGTATTAAAAAGTTTAAACAATTCAAGTAATCCAGGAAAAGCCTTTTTTGATAAGGTTGGTAGTTGTCATTTAAAACAAAATAAACAATACTGTTATTATATGATACTAATTGATTTTATATTTCTTTTCAGGCAATGAATTATTGTAAAATTAAATCAGGATTGATTGTTCATTATCATGGTATAACTAAATTCTCAGATAATGGAAATTATGCAATAGTTTTAGATTATGCACAAGAAGGAAATCTAAGGGATTATTTACAAAAAAATTTAACATTAAAAGACAGAATTACAATATTTTATTATCTATGCTGTGCATTAGATGATATACATGAAAAAGATTTAATCCATTGTGATTTACATAGTGGTAATATACTTGTGGAAGGAGGTTGTTGTTATATTACAGATTTAGGATTATGTGGGCCAGTTGATGATGAATCATCAAATAAAGTCTATGGAATTGTATCATATATTGCACCCGAGCTACTTAGAGGAAATAACACAAAGAACACCAAAGAATCTGATATCTATAGTGTTGGGATGTTAATGTGGGAAATATTTGCAGGATATCCACCATTTGATGATAAAGCTCACAATCATTATTTGATTTTTGATATATGTGAAGGTTTACGACCACCAATATTACCTGTAATGCCTGATGATTATGTGCAAATGATGCAGAGGTGTTGGGATGTGGATCCATCAAAAAGACCAACTAGTAGAGAGCTTTGGACATTTGCTAGAAATAAACATAATGAAATTTTTAAAAATAAAAATGATGAAATTCTTGAAAATAAAAATAAAAAAATTCTTAGAAATAAATGCTTAAAAAATAATAATAGTAGTAATAGTTTAATAAAAAGATTATTCAAATGTCCTCAAATCAAAAACCATAAAATTGATTTTAATGATGGTGGTAGCAGAATCAACAGTGGTGGTGGTAGTGCTTTGCAACAACTACACAAATCACATCCAGATGCATATCATACAAGTAGAATCTTAGATGAAGAGATTACTATATCTAAAAACTTTAAAAGTTATACAAGTAATGATAAATAGTCTTGATTTTAATTCTTTTCTCTAGAATGTTAACAAAGGTGAATGAAATTTTCATTATTAATTAATTGGAAACCACTATCCATTGATTATTACTAACAATATTAATTAACTAATTAATTAACATTAAATTCTAGTAACAATAGTAAAAGAAAAGATGCGATGAATGACTAATTTAATCTCCACTATAAATTTATTATCTTCTTTTTATTCATATTTCATCCTTATTTTATTTCTTATCTTGTAACAATATTTGAAATAATAAATTTTTACAATTTTTGATTTTTGTTAAATGGTGATATTGCAAAGTATCATTTCAGTTATTTAACAATTATGGGATAACTTTTGGGCTACTCTTGTCAGCTAATTCACAATAATTCGGTGCTTGTCAATTGACTAGTTTACGAATTTACTTTGGTTCGTGATTACTGCACCTAGATGAATCTTAATGGTGCCAGATAACTGTAAATAAATAAAGATGGCCTTTTTGCAACACTACAAAATTCTTTTTATTCATTTGTAATCGATTTGTTTCAGTTGTTTGTATTTATTGGTCGATTGCAAACTCATTTTGGTTTATTTGCAAAGCAACTTGAGTAGCTTGTTTAACAGCCTTACGTTTACGACCACAATAATACTACTTCATTAATACTCACTAGTTAACCAACGTCAATCTTATCCTTTGCTAACTCACCAAAGCAACAATTGTTACCTTTTACCAAGACACTAACTACACTTGTTGTTTTTATCAAAGCGCTTTAAACAAAGAAAATAAAGACAATGTTTTTGTTTTTATTTTTATTTTTAAAAAGAGTTTAGGTGATACATGGAGAAAAAAAAATTCAGAACCCATCAACAAGAAAAAATTCTGCAACTTACCAGATATGAATGAGTCAAATATTTTTATTCTGGTTTTGATATTTTTATTGATGATAATGTGGAAAAAGTATCTCCAGCGGAATAATTGATTTGTTTGTTTATAAAAACTATTCTCCATCTACAAGGACCAAATGTTTACTATGTCAAACTATCGTAGCTAATGATCTAGAAGATGACACTTTGCAAAGCAAGCAGAATATAAGAACTATATCTTAAAACATACATATACATACAAAGAGAAAAGTTGATTATAAGCCTATTTGATTTGATTGGCAATTATAACTTTAATATAACTATTATTATTTATATTGCTAAAAGGACATAGTTGTTCACCTCACTTTCTTTTCCTAGTGCTTATTACTTTTCTTTCTTTTGGTAGCTTCATCTTTCCTTAAATAATTCTCGGGTGCCCGAGTATTATTTATTTTAAAAACATAAGAAGCAATTTCTCACATTGCTGCTTTTTCAAAATGCATCTAGTAGTACTATAATCCTTGGGTTTAATGTTAGATTGATTCATATGTTCTAATTTTCCCACCACACTCGGTAAAAAAAAAACGATAAGGGGTTTGTGTTGTATCTAACCATTTGTGCTGAATCACATCCACTTACCTTAATATGTCTTTTTCCCAATGTCAAACTAGAGTCAAGTTCAACAGAATCTTCTTTCCTCGCCGATTTTGCCAAGCCCATTATTATATACAGCATATACATTTCTGTATTAATTTATTTTATTTTTCAACATGTTATATATAAAGTATTTTTCTTTCAGTTGAAACAAAAATACATTTTTGGTACAACATACAATTGCATCACCCGGGCAATGATAATACCAAGACCATGCAGTGATTTTAAAAAAGCCACATAATGATGTCCTTCCTGGCGGGTAGAAGACGGGGAATTTGGTAGAGTTGGAAATAAACAAATCCTTTTCCTCTATTTTGATCCCTTTACTTGTGTGTGTGTGCGCTTTCCAATTGCACACAATTACAAGTTGTAGAACTTTTTTAAAAATAATTTCCAAATAATAAATCTGACGTTTATTATAAACAGGGTTGGCATTGAACATGTCAATTTGTATTGTGACTTGGTGTTCTTGATGTTGGAGGTTTAATTGGTGGTGAATTTGATTAAGTTGGTGATTGAGATTGAGTTGGTGATTGAGGTTGAGGTGGTAGGAATGTTGATGTTGATCCTATACTTAATATTACGTGTGGTGGACAGCCAACGCCAACCCTGATTATGGGTGTCAGATTTAATGAAATTTTCCTTTCACAAACAAGCAAGCGTCATGCGATTGCAAACCTCATAACTGTAGAATTCTATTTTTTCCTACAGGCAAGGCAATTGAACAAGTTTGGAGGCTTCAGACAAGCAAGAGGCTTGACACAATGTGATCAATAACTTCAGAGCGTCGTTACCCCTCCCCGAAGTTTAGTTCCATTCTTATATCATCGGGGGATCAAGTCAGATTAGCCTTTTTCATAAGGAATATGTGAATGATTGTAATATTTGAGCCCTGTATATCAAATCGTTTTTTTCGCGTTCCCAGGTTATCCAATAGCAGTTCCTATATGTATGTGTATAAATATATATATATCTTTAATGGTTATGTTGTTACATTATAATCATTTTAGTGATAATAACGAATGCTCATTCAAAACAAATATACGAATTGTTTGATTATTATCACGCGCGACAAGGGGAGTACTTGAACAAGCTCCTCCTCACTGCACACACCCTGATTCTGCAAAATATACTTAAAAGTATAGATATCATACCTTTATTAAGCGTGTCCACTGAGGCAACTAACTTCTATTTGCTGGATTACACCGTGGAAGAAGACTTGCTGGGATATTCAGGATTTGCAGAAGAGTCACGTAGCAACCGAGGCATAGGACTTGGCACGCGTTATCTGTTGGAATATATTTTAATAATAATAGTATTGTTATAATATTTATTATTATTAACTAATATACCAATCGTTTGTTTATTATCACGCGCGACAAGGTGACATATTTTCAACTTCCTTATTTTCTCAATGAAGGAGAGTACTTGCATAAACTTCTCCTTACTGTCTCCACTTGGATTCTGTAGAATGCACTTAAAAGTATAGATATCTTTCCTACCTTTTATTAAGCGTGTCCAGTGAAAAAACTAGCCTGCTATTTGCTGAGTGATACTGTGGGAGAAGACTTGCTGGGATGGTCAGGATTTGCGGAAGAGCCACGTACTAACTGAGGAATAGGATCTGGCACGCGTTATCAGTTGGAGTGTATTTTAATAATAATAATATTATTATTATTATTTGATTTTTTTTTTAATAATGTTGCTTCATGATGATCAATGATTTTCGCGGCGTAGCTGTGAAATAATCCACGCCCCCCCCATGGAATAGCTGATTTGTCACATGGAGACTAACTCCCCGTGATCTAAAAAGTTTGTTTTATTTATTTTTTATACAATAAAAAATCTACTGCTCTTTCATTCTTTTCTTTTACCTCGGCCTATTTTTACTAATGCGAGTGCTCTTCGCCTTTCCCAAAAAGTTTCAGAGGCTTCAACATCTACTTTGCCTCAAATAGAAATGGCCGATTCAATTTCTCAAGATACTTAATATCATTTGAAATTCAAGTTAAACATAATTTTTATCGTCAAAAAGCTCTAGTAAACAAAACAAAAAAAAACAACATCCTGCTATTATGAATATTTAACTCATGCCATAGAACCATCAAGTATGCCCGAATTTTCTTTGAAAGAAAGTTCCTATTTTTTTAACTGTCATTTTAATACCGTGATTTTTTTAAACCTTAATAATTAATAATGTACATATAGCAGCAATTTCTTTATAGCATGAATAATAAAGTGAAATAAATTATATTTCCACGGTTTTCAAAAGTTGATTTATGAACCAATCAATTTATTCTTTGCGTTATTATCACTTTTATATACAAAAGCAGATGGAATTTATATAAACCTTGGTAAATAGTATTAATTAAATCGTCATTTGTAATGAAAAAACTACAATAAAAATCATTTTTCCATTAATTATAGTATTTCTATATCCTTTATATCCTACATTTAAAACTTACTACAAATCTCCTCTTATCATTATGTTTATATCGATAATATAAAGTGATACATTTATTGTTGAAGACAGCATCTATTTGCATTGAAGATAATGATATTTCATTCTTTTCCAAGTTCTTGCCAGTCAAATACTTTTGTAAGTTTGGATTGGATTTTCGATGATTTGGCTTTACACGTTACATTTAAATGAGTGGTATCTATATATTCGTTCAGAGCATCAACATTAGCCAAGTCATATTTTTATTTGTTGCTTTGGGCAAAAAATTTATTTATTTAAAAAATTACATATACAAAGGGAAATTGATCACGGGCTTAATAAATTTAATAAAGATCCTTTGCAAAGAAGAACTATCATAATCAAAAGCTATTTACGAATTTTGATTGTTAAAAAAATCAACTAAACTTTTTTTTAAAAAAATAAGATCTTTTTGTCCCCGTGTTTATTTATTTATCTAGGTTAAAGGTCAATTAGATCAATTGGGGGTTTTTTTTTCAAGTCTATCGCTATAGAAGGGTAAACTTCATGTAAACATCAAAAGTTATTTACAAATTTCGATTGTTAAGAAAATTAACTAAGCCAATTAAAAAAAAATCCTTTGCAAAGATTAATCGATGATTTTATTTGTTTTCTCCGAAAGGGAATCAAAAGTTGTATATATTGTTTGTTTATTTATCATTGAATTGAAATTAGCCTGATAGCAACAAAATAAAATGTAATAAGTGTTTTTGAATCCCGGTCTCGTGACCCGAAACTATATTAACACTGTCACGTTATGTGACAAGTCTTTATCTGAGGTAAAGTCCATAAGTTTTTGGTCATTTCAGACGGACTGAAACATCAGAGCAAGGTGAATACCTAATGGTTGACGCCACGCAAAAAACATCTAGAGAGAAATACGATTTCCTTTCAGTCAAGTATCTGCTTCGCTCAACCCTGACGTTTCGAACAAAAATTGATAATTTTTCGGTTCCCAAATAAGATATAAATGGGAATTCACATGATTTGGTGATATAAAATAACCACAACCATTTATATTTTTTGGAAAATGAAAATTTTTTTGTTTCAAATCAATTTGCAAATCATTTCAAACCAGCACAGCAAAAAAGAAAAAACGACCTATCACCTTTTGACTTTGATTTCACCCTTTCCTAACAATTCAGTTTACTAAAGCTGAATAACAAAATGTTTAAAAGATTCGTGACTCGTTACCGTAACTGCACTGGATTTACCGTTTCAAGTCATAACGAGTCTTCTTTACAACAGATTATTTCCAAATTGCTAGATATTACACATATAAAATCTAAAGTACGAAGGAACTGCTACACGACAACCTTACTTTCTTTCAAGAAAATAATGTAACCATTATTATTATTCTCCCACATTCATTAAAAACACAAAGTCGAATTTTATATTTTATATTTTATAATGTCACATGCTAAACTATTATCATCGTTATCACCAGAAAGAAAGAATTTTGTACTTAAAATTAATAGTGAAATACGTAATAATGCTAATGCTAATTATGATAGAGAAAGTGGCAAAGATTATTTTTTTTCATTAGTCAAAAAAACAAGGAGCTTTCTGAAAATGAAAAAGAATTTTGTAAGGAAAAGTTTATTTATGAGTTTGAATTAAAAATTGCAAGAGATGAATGGGGCAAACCAAAAGAATGTAACGAGTGTAAATTGACAAGATACTCTAATAGGTTCTGTGAAGGTTGTATTAATTTAAAATTACAGAGTCTTTTCACCACTTGGACATCTGGAAATAACATAATTGATGATTTTATTCAACAATGTCAAATGAAATCATCTCTGCCAAACCATATTTTAGAATGGATACCTCTTGAGGAATTTGAAGATATAACAAAGTTGACAGAAGGTGGATTTAGTTCAATTTATACTGCTACATGGATAAGGGGAAGTATTGATGATTACAATGAAAATAAAAAGGAATTTAGTTATTTTGGAAAGGAAAATGTAGTATTAAAAAGTTTAAACAATTCAAGTAATCCAGGAAAAGCCTTTTTTGATGAGGTTGGTAGTTGTCATTTAAAACAAAATAAATAATACTGTATTATATAATACTAATTGATTTTATATTTCTTTTCAGGCAATGAATTATTGTAAAATTAAATCAGGTTGATTGTTCATTGCTATGGTATAACTAAATTCCTAGATAATGGAAACTATGCAATAGTTTTAAATTATCATTCAGAAGGAAATTTAAGGTATTATTTACAAAAAAAGTTAACATTAAAAGACAGAATTACAATATTTTATTATTTATGTGCTGCATTAGATGATATACATCGGAAAGATTTAATCCATTCTGATTTACATAGTGGTAATATGCTTGTACAAGGAGGTGATTGTTATATTACAGATTTAGGATTATGTGGACCAGTTGGTGATGAATCATCAAATAAAGTCTATGGAATTGTATCATATGTTGCACCCGAGCTACTTAGGGGTAATAACACAAAGAACACAAAAGAAACTGATATCTATAGTATTGGAATGTTAATGTGGGAAGTATTTGCAGGACATCCACCATTTGATGATAGAGCTCACAATCATTGTTTAATTTTTGATATATGTGAAGGTTTACGGCCACCAATACTACCTGGTATGCCTGACGATTATCTACAAATGATGCAGAGGTGTTGGGATGTGAATCCATCAAAAAGACCAACTAGTAGAGAGCTTTGGAATTTTGCCAAGAATAAATTTGAAGAAATTATTAAAAATGAAAATAATGAAATTCTTAAAAATAGTTTAATAAAAAGATTATTCAAATTTTCTAAAATCAAAAACCATAAAATTGAATTTAATGATGATGGTGGCAGCAGCAGTAGCAATGGTGGTAATTCACAACAAGCACACAAATCACATCCACATGCATATCATACAAGTAGAATATTAGATGAAGAGATTGCTAAATCTAAAAGCTTGAAAATTCATACAAGTAATAGTTCGTTAAATAATCTTGATTGTAACTCCTTTCTCTAGAA
>CAUDNR010000161.1:0-19705 GCA_958430865.1 Entrophospora sp. SA101 | reverse complement strand
TTATTTTTGAGAATGGAATTTGATTGGCTCAAGCCGGCTAAGCCGTTTAAAAATTTCTTAGCCGGCTAACATCACTAGTGCATACTGCGCCATGTTTTCTGAAATCCAGGGTTGCTAAGTAGCAAAGTCAAAAACTTGTAAACAATGATAAAAAATATGTCAAAATAATGGTTGAGATTTATTGCATCATATTATTTAATATTTTGTGTAATATTTATCATGTGTGCTGGTAGAAAAAATTTGGAAGTTGGTCAATTGTAACCATTTTATAGTAATGACCCCCCACAATTTGTTAATTAATTTTCAGAATTTTATCTACTTCTATCACGTATCACGAATTAAAAAATAAATAAATGAATGAACGAAAAATAATTTTTTGTATATTTTTTTATGCAATTTGTTCATTACCTTTTTCTTTACCATATTTAAACAACATATCCCGCAGCTTCTCCACCTGGTTCTTCCAATAATCTTTATCCTTCACCAGTCTCGCCTCCTCCTCTTTCAATTCTTTTACCGACTCTTCCCACCTTTTTTTCTGTTCTTTGTCTTCCCCCATTCTTTGACATCCAACTTTCTCTTCAACTTCTGCAACCACTTCCCATCATCTTCTCCCTCTTCCCACTTCTCCAACTTCTCCACCGCCTTCTTGTACTCTTCTTCTGCCACTCCTTTATCTTTCCTAATCTCTTCGATCGTTGCCATTTTTTTTTAGAATTAAAAAAATTTAAAAATGAATTTTTAAAAAGAATTTTTTTTTTTATTGATTTAGATCGTAATTGTTACAATAAATAATTTGGACCAATGATAAATTAGTGGGCACATGACTTGCAATTAAAAAATTTTTTTACGGACAAATGAATTAAAAGACAAAAGAAAATTATTTATTATTTGAATTTTTTTACCCGAAAATTAAGTGAATTGGTGATGTTTTTATAATGTTCCAATACAAGGTGGGGATTATTTACCTTGTTGAATTGTGCAATAATGCAAACGTGTGTCACAATCTATCTATTATTGTATCCGTTGGGTTACCACACGCACGCAAATAAATATGTTGTCACGCACGTAAATAAATATGTAACGTTTAGACTACCACATGTAAATGATTTTTAAATTGTGTAATAGTGCAAATGTATATCACAATAAAATTTCCACAATAAAATTTCAAATATTACACGTTTGCATACTTTTCGTGACTTTTATCAATTACTAATAGATAGTTAGACAATTTATTTTCATGACCTTTACAGCTCGAGTCATCTAAACCTGACCATTATAAGTAAACTGGCAAAATTTCAAATTTTAGGAAATAAAATTTCTTAAATATGAAATAGGGGATGATCCTAAAGAAAAAAATTTTGGAAAAAGATCACCCTTAATAGTTAACAATCCATGAAAGAGGTGACAAATTTAGGGTAAACATTATTTAAAATATAGAAAGTTACTATTCAAACCACCATAACTTTTTAAGTAATAAATATTTTACATCAAACTTTTCATAGACAAAACTATGAAGGGGTTGAGTCCAAAAGTGCCCTGTGTGTCCATGTGATGGGCTTCAAAAATGCTGAATAAAATTGGTCGGTTTTTAGATGACTTGAGCTATACTAATATAGATAGATTTTAAAAATAACACGCAAGAAAATAAAATAATACTATGGATAGAAATTAAAGACTAGTGCCGTAAATTATGATGATGGTAGTAATTGTATTTATGGCATATAAAAGTGGTTGCAATTACCTTTGCGACCACTTTTGCAACCATACTTTTTCCTTTTTTGGATTACGACACTAGTCTTAATAGAAATAACACTATAAACAAGACTTCTGAAGAACATCGACAAAGACTTAATCGTGAACGACAACAGCATTATCGTAAAACAAAAGAAATATGGATTTTGAAGGCTCTACGGGACTCGACCACCCAGGAGAAAAGAAGGTTGTATATAGTAACACTATAGATGAGACTTCCGAAGAACGTCGACGAAGGCTTAATCGTGAACAACAACAGCGTTATTATAAAAACAAAAGAAATATGGATTCTGAAGGCTTTATGGATCTTGATCAATCAGGAGAATATGCAAAGTGAAGTTAGTAACACTATAGATGAGACTTCCGAAGAATGTCAACAAATACTTAATTGTGAACAACAACAGTGTTATCGTAAAAACAAAAGAAATATGGATTCTGAAGGCTCTACGGGACTTGACCAATTTTTAGATCCAAGTTTTAGCATTACCTCAGAAGATAACGTGACTACCCCCACTGAGCAAGAAGTAGTTATTCCTCTGACTACTGTTCCTCTAAAAACATTAAAAACACGTATTATCCATGGTCTTCACAAGGTTTAGACTGTCACTCTCTGGGAAGCATGAATCATAGATGTAATTGTTGTGGATAGATGAAAGAAAAACAGGCACATCTATGCGATCACCAGTTTTCACAACATGTTGTGTCAAAGGCAGGGTTTCTCTCCTTCTTATTAAGGAATTACCATATCCTCTCAACACTCTTCTTACTAGAACAGATCCAAGTGCACGTTTATTTAGGAAAAATATTAGGTTGTATAATTCAGCTTTGACTTTTACGTCTATGGGTGCAAAGGTTGATCATAGTATAACAGGAACAAGTGGCATTTACAGCTTTCGTGTTCATGGTGAAATGTATTATAGCGTAGACACAATACTTCCTGATAATGAAGTTCACCCTCAGTTTGCTCAAATATATGTGTATGATACTGAGCATGAATTGCAAAACAGAATGAATGTAATGCCTAATCTTGACCTTGGTATTCTTGAGGAACTTCAGCAAATGAAAGAGCAAAAAAACAAAAAAAATGTTTAATGTTAATAAGCCTTCAAATTCCAAAACAATAATAACAATTTGGAAAATTTCATAGACTTGATTGATGATGTTACAAGTATCAACACACTATGTTGTTGTACCATTTCTTATTAAACCTTCTAACCAAAACCTTATGATATCTGAAAACAATAATGAAGAAGATGAATATGAAGATAGCAATACTATTGAAGACGCTGGTACTGAGGCTAATGATTGTGATGATTAAAAAAAAAATTTTTTTTCACTAAATTGATTAGTATAACATAAATTGGTCTCTGTGTTTTTTTTACATATATAGTATATATATACATATACATATACATATATGGTATAATATATTGCGTTAGATTCTTATTATATTATTATACTATCATCATTGATTTTATTATTGATTATATAAATATTTGCAATAAAAACTTTGAATTCAATAAATTGAAAAAACTTTATAAATCATCTATTTATTTGATAAATATTGAAAAAAAACTCATCTTTATATTATTACAAATAATTAAAATATCCAAAAGATCAATCAATTCTGTCTACCATTATAAAATTTCAGCCTAAACCAAACAAATAATTCTTAAATAAATATTAACAATTTATTAAAATATGTATCTTAAAAAACTTGTTATCCATTTATTTGTTTGTTGTTCTTGATAATAGTATTATAAAATTTATTTTTTTAAAAAAATTAAATTATAAGTCTTTATCTTCTGTTGTTTCATTAGATGATTTTATTGGAACAGCACCTAACATTGTAACAGGTATATTAGGTATTTGTGGAAGTAGTGATGCAGCAGTTTTACGTGATTGTTGAATCATTAGTGCACTGAATGAAGATATTTGAAAATAATTTATATTAAATATAAATATAAATATAAATATAAATTAATTCAAATTTTTTTCATTAACTTACTCCATAACAACTAAAGCAGCCATTGCCTCAACAATTGGGACAGCACGTGGTACAACGCAAGGATCATGACGACCTCTTGCAGCAAGAATTCCATCAACACCATCATATGTAGCAGTTTTTTGTTCTTGAGAAATGGTTGCTGGTGGTTTAAATGCAACTCTAAAATAAATATTTTCACCATTTGTGATTCCTCCCTATTATCATTAACATTTTTTAATCTGGTGGTAACAAACATCAAATTATTCTAATCATAATCTTTTGAATGATAATGAAAAAGTTATTTACTTGAATTCCACCAGAATGATTAGTTTTAGTTCCAAATACATTATTCTCTTTTTTAATCCAAGGGTCATTATGTTGATGACCATACAAAGTTGTACCTTGGAAGCCACTTCCAATCTCAAATCCTTTAGTAGAGGGGATTGAAAGCATTGCATGTGCTAATTTAGCTTCTAATTTATCAAAACATGGTTCACCCAATCCTGATGGCACATTACGAATAACACATGTTACAGTTCCACCAACAGAATCATTAGATTCTTTTGCTTTAATTATACACTAAAATAAATAAATTTTTTGGAATTTATTATATTGTTGAGTTTATGAAGCATAAATATTTATTAAATTTTATTTTTAAACCTGAGTCATTCTTTCTGAAATTTCCTTATCAGGACATCGAACCACATTTTTATCAACATCATCTCTAGAAATGCTGTTTAACATATCCCAAAAATCTTGTGAATATAATTGATCATCATCATTATGATAGTCTATTTCTTTGATAAAAGGCATTTTTATATTTGAGACTGAAGAAACAAATGCTACAATATCTATATTATAAACCATTTTAAGATATTTCTCTGCAATAGCTCCTGCTGCCACTCTTCCTAATCAACAGTTAATTATTAAACTTATTAAATTGATTTTTATTAATTTATCTATTTGTTATGTCTTTTTACCTATTGTTTCTCTTGCTGATGCTCTACCACCACCACTACTAGCCTTTACACCATATTTTTGTAAGTAGGTCCAATCAGCATGACTTGGCCTTGGATATAAATCAGTTTCTGAATAATCATGAGGCCGTTGATCTTGATTTGGTACCAGTAAACCAATTGGTGTTCCAAGTGTTATACCAAATTCAGTTCCTGATTGTATAACAACCAAATCTTTTTCATCTCGCTACACACACACATACACACACACAAAGGTATATAAATTTAATAACTTTTAAAATCAATGAAAATTTTTTAAAAGTAATTTTTTTTTTAATTCTTACAGGTGTCGTCAAATTACTCTGACCTGGCCTTCTTCTACTCAATTGTTTTTGAATATCAGCTTCTATAAGAGGTAAACCAGGAGGACAACCATCCACTATACAACCAACAGACTTCCCGTGAGATTCACCATAGGTTGTCACGCGAAAAATATTGCCAAAAGTACTCATACTTTTTAATTATTAAAAGATTAAAAGATCTATTAATTTGTGTGTGGCTTACTAATAATATATGAATCACGATAATCATTTGAGGCGTTTAAGGGTAGAATGTAGTCATGTGATTTATATAATGATCAGCTACGTAGCTAAGCAATTATTAAATGCCAAATTATTTTTAATTCTTTGCTCATGAGCTCTCAAGGTAAGTGGTATTAGTTTTATTCGTATGTAAATTTAGAGCGTTAAAAAACATTCTAATTTAAAAATAGAATTTTTGAAAACAACTAGATGAGTTGAGGGAAATCAATAACAAGATACCAATATATCTCCATCTACTCTACATATACCATTTGTTCTACCTGTTCTTCGTAGAAGTTATATCAACTTTCTTTTTACTTTAACAAAAATGTGGGAGCTTCCTGTAATTTTTACTTGAAGATAATTAATATAATTAATACATTACAATCAAACCTCGCCGCAACGAATTCATGGTCAAAAAAATCTGTTATGACAAGAAATCCGTTGTGGCAAAGTGATGATCGGCAAAAATTTTTTATACATGCGAAAATTAAAATTATTTGTTGTAACATTTGGTTGTATTAGTTTTTCATTAACTAATAATTTCACTTTTCTTTTCAATAATGATAAATAATCTATCAATTTTTTGTTTACTGATTTATTTTAGAAACTTGGAAAAGGTTGTTACTAGCAATTGGACAACTATCAATTGTTTGTATTGATTTATTTTAGAAAATTTGTTACTTGTAAATCTTTGGGGTAAAATTGTTTGTTTATTGTTTATTTTAATACTGATCTTTGATTAAAATAATCAAATAGACATATCCATCTAAATAATTATACGAAAGATAGGATTCCAAAGGCAAAAAAATTTCCACTTAGCACCAAAACATATGAAATTCTGACACCATTCCTCCCGTTTGTCAGGTAATGGAAATCAGGATCAACTTTGATGAATGTAAAGTTCATTCAATATTTTATTATTGACATGCAATATGATGCAATATGACAATCACTAATTAATTAAAGGATTAATTTCCTTTAAAAAAATTAATGACAAGGAATTCCTTTTTTAAAAATTACAAACTACAGTCGAAAGGTGGTCAGTGGTCCCTTAGATCCCGTTGTAACGAGGGTTTGACTGTACACTAAATTTTGAACCCTGTAATCCCATGTAACACGATTACAATTTTGTATACTCCATATTAATTATATTAATTTTAATATCTTGTAAGAAAAATGTGTTGTTATAATAATATAAAATAGGAAGGAAGAAAAAATAAAAATACTTAATTAGTAATGTTCATTTGTTAACGATGTCAAATATTAAAATCATACGTGTAACGTTATATCAATGACTGAATTTTTTAAAAATAATGATGGGAAAAAATAAAAGTTCGGTTAAAAAAGTAGGAATTGTTGCTGAAAAAATTTCTACTGCAACAGGAGGAATTGGAGAAATTGTTAAAAATAAAGATAATATTTCAAATCTCACGAATGATCATTTCAAATTAGTTATTGGAACTGTTGGTGCTATCGGCGAAGGTAATAAATATAACCTTTATTTTAAAAGATCATAATAATCTAATAATCTAATAATCTAATAATCTAATTATTATATTATATTATATTATATATTATACAAATAGCCGCCATGCCATATTTGCCATTGATTTCATCAGTATTAACCTTGACAGCAAAAATTGTCAAGGCTTATGATAATGCTCAATATAATAAAAAAAGTTGTGCAGCATTGATTCAACGAGTGCAATCAGCCGAAGTTGCAGTTAAAGTATTGGATAGACGCAAACAAGAAAATCAGGAAAATTTTCATCAACAAACTTATTATATAAACTTTGAAAGATTTATCACTATTTTAGGAGACATTGAAGCTTTTATGACAGATTTCACACGTTTATCACAATACAAAAAATTTATTTCTAATAATGTTATTAAAGAAAGATTTATTGGATTGATTAATGATTTTGATAGAGTAGTTCATGATTTAGGATTTACAATGATCATTGCAAGTGATGAAGATAGGAAAAAAGAGATTGAAGTTTTAAATAATGATATTGCTGAAATGTCAAAGGTATGAGAGATTTGGTATTATTATTGATATTATTCATTATCAATTAAAAATATATATGTTTATAATTTACATATTCCTCTTTTTTCAATAATAATAGTTCTTGCAAACAATTGAAGCTGGTGTTACAACAATCGATAAAAAAATCAGTCACGTGTTAGAACATGTATTAATATTACAAGATAAAAAAAAAGATAAAGATTTTTCACCTCCAATTAAAAAAATACCACCCAATGAAATAAAAATCGAAAGTTCTACTCACGATAAAAAATTACTTAAAGCAAGATATTTAGGATGTAATGTTGCATGTGATACCATTATCTTACCTGATGATGACAAACCTGGTTCACACAGGATTAATGCTCAATTAGCCATTTTAAGAAATTTAGCAAGTTGTGAATTTATTATAAATTTTCATGGACTAACTAAGATTAATGGAATTGATCGTATGGTGGTTGGATGGGCTGAGTTTAGTAATTTGAAAGAATTTTATGAAAAAAATCACATTAAGTGGCCTTTAAAAATTAGAATTGCCACAAATATTTGTCGTGGAATTATATTCTTAAATGGTTGTGATATATTTCATCATGATATTAGATGTGAAAATATTTTGGCAAGTTTTTAATTATCAGATATTAGATATTTGTTGCCTTTACACTAAATAACTATCTTTTTTTATAGATTACAGAAAATTATGAACCAAAAATTACAAATTTCAGTTATAGTAGGGATCTTAAAGACAATACAATTAAAATTGAAAACCAGAAAAAAATTATTCGTTGGTTAGCTCCTGAAAAAATGCAACCATCTAAATATGCACCATATACTATTCAATGTGAAATATTTAGGTATATTTTATTGACATTGATCTCGAATATTGATATTACTGTTGAATATGATATTGATAATTAAATAAAAAGTAAAATTATCATTTTAGCTTTGGGATGCTTTTATGGGAATTGGCATTTCAACAATTACCTTACAAAAATATGGAATTTTCACAGATACAAAGTCATGTTTTAAGTGGTAAAAGAGAACATTTAGATTTTACACTTGATTTGCCAGAAAAAGAATTTGGAAAAATTGTTAATTCTGGTAAAATGATTTTATTTTAATAAATAAATACATCACATGTTAAATTTTTTTTTTAAATTAATATTTTGTATTTTCTTAAATTTTTTAGCTTGGCAGCATGATCCAACTTTGAGGCCAGAATTAAATTATTTATTTAATGATTTAGAAAAAATTTGTACAAAATTTGCTAATGTTTCAGGAATATCATCATCTATGGTTCTTGCCAAAAACATTAATGTCCTTAATAACAATAAGTATAATAGTAATGATAATGGTATCTCAACTTCTGTGATAACAACAAACACTGCTACCGCATCAGTAGCCCTTAATGGTTTTGCTACAACAAGCACGCCAAGTAATTGCATTAATAATAATAATAATTATGATGATAATCATGGTAAAGATTTTAATAATCACAACAATAACAGTCATAATAATAACAACAGTAATGATTATAATGATGATTACAATAATAATAATGCTTGTAATACCCATAATGATGAATCTGAAAGAAAAGGATTCTACACTATAGATTCAGATAATATTAGCCCTATATTAAGATTGGAAGATGGTCTTGCGTTAGATAAACAGGGTCAAAAAGAAAAGGCGTATGAATGTTTCAAAGCTCATGCAGATATAGGCAATAAAATGGCAAAATTTTGGTTAGGGAATTATTATTGGCGTGGTATTGTTGTAAAAAAAGATTTAGATAAAGCTGCTGAATTATTTAAAGAGGCCGCTGATAAAGGTGTAGCAAGAGCACAATTATGTTATACTAAAATTTTATGTGATGAAGATGGGCCATCATTTGATCTAGAAGAATTCATGAAATATTTAAGAATGGCGGCCGATAATGGTAACGAAGTTGCACAATTCAATCTGGGCGATTTGTATTATAATGGTAAATTAGGTGTGAAAATTGATGAAAAACGCGGTTTAGAATATTTAAAGCTGGCTGCTTTAAAAGATCAACCTAAAGCTATCGAGTTATTGGAAAAATTAAATATCAGCAATATTTATCAATTAGAAGATTAATTTAATTCATATCTTATTTATTATATTCTGTGTGTGTGTGTATATATATATTTACATAATTGTAATTTTATTACTAATACAGTCATGGTCAACGTGATAAGTATTTCTGACAAACCATTAAACGATTAATTTTTATATGCCGCAATTAATCGAGCAGCCATCTTTACAAACGATTGGATTGTTTAACATTTTGATATAATAAATTATTTATTTTGTTGTAGTTAATGGTGTTGGAGTTGCTAACATCCACCGGTAGAAAATGGATATTTCTATGTTTAAATTATATGCTTATGTATCTAATTCTATTGGTTTAAAATTACGGTGAATCTCGAATATTTCTTAATATTGTAAAATTTTAGGGTAATAGTAACATATCTATTACTATGACGAGATCGCCCCGCGGCTCATAATAATAATGGAAGTGCTGCGTATCCAGGAACCAGAAATAAATCATTATTATGACGTCTACTATTGTATCAACGCCAGGAAAAGTACTTGTCGCAGGTGGATATTTGATTCTAGATAGAAACTATGATGGTCTAGTTGTTGCGGTTGATTCAAGATTTTATACAGTGATTAAAAAAATTGAAGCAGAAAATACTTTTTGCAATAGTAATAATGACAATAGTTGGAAAATTAATGTCATTTCACCTCAATTCAATAATACCAAGTGGGAATATAAAGTAATAATTAATGATTATAACAATAAAGAAGATATCAGACAATGTGAATTGATGACATTGAACTCAAAGTATGCAAATAAATAAATTATCATAGCAAATTATTTAAATGAATTATATAGTAAATTTTAAATTTAAATAAATTTATTTTTAGTGAGAGCGGAAATAACACATTTATTGATGTGACACTCAAATTTGCTTTGTCAATTATTATTCAGAGAATTGATTATTCATCATTCTCAAAGATATTAGAAAAAGGATTAAATATATTTATAGTTGGAAGCAATGATTTCTATTCACAACGAGAACAAGTAGGTAATTTTTTATCTTTAATTATTAATGATATCAATGATTATGAATTAATAGTTGATCCTCTTTTTATGGATACGTACGTGTACAAGTTGAAAAATCAAGGACTTGAAATTAGTTTGGCATCATTACGATCACTCAAACCATTTTGTAAATTAAACAAAACCTTGAAAAATGTTCATAAAACAGGTTTAGGATCTTCGGCAGCATTGATAACATCATTTGTTACAGCTTTATTCGTTCATTTTAATTTAATCAATAACAAAGAAGACGTAGATGATAATTATTCCAGAACATTAATTCATAACGTTGCACAGTTTTGTCATTGTTTTGCTCAAGGTAAAATAGGATCAGGATTTGATGTATCAGCTGGTGTATGGGGAAGTCATACTTACAAGAGATTTTCTACTAGTATACTAGAAAATGTTTTAAATGTGGTATAAACATTTCTAATATATATATATATATATAATATAAAAGGAGAAAAAAAATTTTTTTTGTTAAAATATATTCTGATAATTTTTATTATTATTCAGCCAAATATTACAGAGATTAACACAATTATCGATCCTATGTTAAATAAGTGAGTGAATCTGGTAAATTTATTATTATAATTGTTATTGTTATCATTATATTAATGTTAAAGTTATATTTAGATGGGATAATCAAGTTTCGCCATTTTCTTTACCACCAGGATTTAATTTAATTCTTGCAGACATTGATACAGGATCGAATACTCCCAGTATGGTTTCAAAAGTATTACAATGGCGTAAAAATGATCCTGAGCAAGGTTTTTTTTAGGATTTTTTGATTTTTTTTCTCAAATGAGCAGACAAATAAAAAAATTTTTTAATTTTTTTTTTTAGCAAATAAATTATGGGAAGAATTGAATAAATACAACAAATTTCTTGCCGATAATTTAACAAAATTGACAAAAGAATATGATAATGATCAAAAATTATATTGTAATACTATTGAAATCTGTTCTAATTCTAAGGCATCTGAGGTTTGTAATAATAATAATAACTCTTGGAGAGAAAAGAAGAAAGTATTTAAAGAAGAGAATATCAATTAACATGACTTTTTTAATAATTCTAGTGGTTATCAATATCAGAAAAAAATCCAAATGAATCTTACATTATAAGATTATTATCATTGATATATACAACATTCCAAGTAATTTATAAAAATACATATTATTATTGTTTTTTTTTCTAGGATTATGAATCTAATCATATTATTATTTCATTTTAAAGAATATACGAAAATTATTACGAGAAATGTCAAAACTGTCAAAAGTACCAATTGAACCACCTGAACAAACTAAATTATTAGATTTATGTAATGAAATACCTGGTGTGGTATTAAGTGGTGTTCCTGGTGGTAAGTTACAAATTTAATAATAATAGTTAATTAATCGAAAATAAATAAATTAATTAATTAATGATTTTTTATATTGTCATTGTCATTATTAGCGGGAGGATATGATGCAATATTTTGTATTTATATTACCCCAATTTCTTCTTCTACTACGACTGCGTTTCATTCAATTAAAGGAGATGGCTGCCTAAATAAATTAGAGCAACTATTTTATAATTATAAAGGCTTGGATGTATTACCACTTTTATCTAAAGAATCATCAAAGGGTTTTTTAATTCATAAAAATATTGATGATGTTTATGGTTTAAATGAATGTATTAATTAATTAATAAACAGTTTGATATTTATCAATTACTTTAATTTTGAGCACAAGTTTTCCCCCAAAGTTTAGTTCATGTAATTATTAAACCAATATGGCCCCAAAAATCCATCACATGTTTTTTACTGATGGAACAATCAAGATCATCATCACTTACTGGGGTGAACAAAACGATCTTACGCAGCCATCATCTATCTTTCCTACTAATCGCCTTGGAATCTTTGTAATGCTCTTTCCTCTATATTGTCATTAAACATTAAGCATTAAGTGGGAAGCAATTATAAATTGTTTAACTTTTACTTACCCAACGAAAAAAAATGATAAGGAACATACACGATATCGATAGTATGCCATATATTGATTCTATACCAACTCTCTACCATGATTTGGAACAGAAGATTTGTGTTATATTTGAAATGAAGTTCCGGATCATAATCTTTACCTAATATAGGGTCTGATGTGCAATGACCCGTATATTTCTTTCGAAATAAAAATGCCTCTTCTTTTTTAAAATTAAAACTATCCTTGTATTGTTGTATTTTATATAATCAAATTGTCTTTAATACATATGGATTGTGTTAAATTGATGCATTTTTGACTTTTGAAGTTAGTCAACTACGTGTAATAGTAATAATAATATGCTTGAGCTGTCTTTAGTGTCTGAATTTGAAGCAACATAGGTTGATCAATATTGGTACTTAGAACGAGCTTTACATACCACACATATGACAGGTTTTGGTACATGTTCTTGCCACTTTTAAATCTTCAAATAATGCTGAAATTATTTTATTGTTGAATCACGATAATTCGATCACTGGAGTTGGTGATGATGAAGTTGTTCTTTCGCTTTTCAATTAATCTTGTTAGAGAAAAACTTAAAGTAAAAATGTTGTACGAAAAAATTGTCATTCAGTTCTCCGCAAAGAAAAACAAGTTTTTAAACGAAAACGTAACAGCGAGTTTCGTGAAATACAGATAGTATTATATAATTTTTTTGGTGTCATATATTATAAAATCACATGGCTCAATCGCTTGCGTATATATTTGTTCGGAGCATCAAAATTAACACTATCTTAGCATCCCACCATGTATTCATGATCAATGATACAATCTTCAATAAAAATAGACTATTCCATGGCATTGATTGAGGAGGCTAATGAATCACAACCAAAAACATACAAATATACCGCTACATCCACTCGTGAACCAAAAAAACGGTGCATTGGTTTTGCTTTTCATGGTATTCGAATTCGAGGGTCGAGTTGAAATGGAGTTCTATGTATAATTTGGCTTTACATGTTAAATTCAAATACGAGGTATCTATATATTTGTTTGGAGCATCAACATTAGCCAGCCATATTATCAATATTTTTGTTTTATTCATTCATTGTATTAGCAAAAAACCTATTTATTTAAAAAAATTACATATACAAAAGGAATGTTCACGAATTTAATAAATTTAATAAAAGATCCTTTGCAAATAAGAACCCTCATGTGATCAAAAGTTATTTACAAATTTCGATTGTTAAAAAAAAAAATCAACTACTCAGGTTTTTTTTGTTAACTAAAAAAAAAGATCTTTTTGTCCTGATTAAAGGTCAATGGGTCAATTGGATTCCCTCCAAATATATCGCTAAGCTTCATGCAAACATCAAAAGTTGCAAAGATTAATCAATTAATTTTATTTATTTTCTCCGAAAGGAAAATGTTTCCTCTCTCAAATGGTCAAAATCAAATAAAAAATTTTTTTTGGTTCAACACTAACAATTAAAAAAAATCTGTACATATTGTTTGTTTATCGACCATTGAATTGACTGATAATAACAATAGCAATAAAGTAAATGTAAAAAAGTGTTTTTGAATCCCAGTCTCGTGACCCAAAAATATACTAATTACACGTTGTGTGTCAAGTCGGAATCTGAGGTAAAGGCTCCAAGTCAAGGCCATGAGTTTTGGTCATTTTGAACGGTCCGAAATATCAGAGCAAGACAAAAACTTAACGGTAGTCAACGATAGACACCGCGCAAAAAAACATCTAAAGCAAAACACGATTTCCTTTCTGCTTCATTCAATACTGATGTTTTGAACAAAAATAGATAGCAATGAGAATTCGCATGATACGACGACGTAAAATAACCACAAACATTCATCATTTTTGAAAACAAAAATGTTTAACAATCAATTTGCAAGCCAGCGCAGCAAAAAAAAAGAAAAAACGGCTTGATCTCATCCTTCCTCAACAATTCAGTTTAGTAAAATATTTGGAAAATTCGTAACTGCACCGAATTTACCATTTCAAGTCTTAATATTAATAAGTCTTTACAACAGAATATTTCCCGTGCATTCAAATTTGGGGAAGGGAAAAATATTACACAAAATATAAAAATTTACACAAAATTACAACATTTAGAAAGGAACCGTAACACGTCAACCTTTCTTTATTCTTTCCACTCTAAAAAACACCAAGTCAAATTTTATATTTTGTATTTTTATAAAATGTCATTTGTTAAACTATTATCGTTATCACCAGAAAGAAAGAAATTTCTATATAAAATTTATAATGAAATGTATAATAATGCTCTGGTTAATCCTGATAGAGAAGGTAGAAAAGATTATTTTTTTTCATTAGTCAAAAAAAACAAGGAGCTTTCTGAAAATGAAAAAGAATATTGCAAGGAAAGATTTATTTATAACTTTGAATTAAATAATGCAGCATATAAATTGGGCAAACCAAAAGAATGTAACAAGTGTGAATTGACAAGATATTCTGATAGATTCTGTGAAAGTTGTATTGGTTTACAATTACAGAGTCTTTTCACCACTTGGACATCTGGAAATAACATAATTGATGATTTTATTCAACAATGTCAAATGAAATCATCTCTGCCAAACCATATTTTAGAATGGATACCTCTTGAGGAATTTGAAGATATAACAAAGTTGACAGAAGGTGGATTTAGTTCAATTTATACTGCTACATGGATAAGGGGAAGTATTGATGATTACAATGAAAATAAAAAGGAATTTAGTTATTTTGGAAAGGAAAATGTAGTATTAAAAAGTTTAAACAATTCAAGTAATCCAGGAAAAGCCTTTTTTGATGAGGTTGGTAGTTGTCATTTAAAACAAAATAAATAATACTGTATTATATAATACTAATTGATTTTATATTTCTTTTCAGGCAATGAATTATTGTAAAATTAAATCAGGTTGATTGTTCATTGCTATGGTATAACTAAATTCCTAGATAATGGAAACTATGCAATAGTTTTAAATTATCATTCAGAAGGAAATTTAAGGTATTATTTACAAAAAAAGTTAACATTAAAAGACAGAATTACAATATTTTATTATTTATGTGCTGCATTAGATGATATACATCGGAAAGATTTAATCCATTCTGATTTACATAGTGGTAATATGCTTGTACAAGGAGGTGATTGTTATATTACAGATTTAGGATTATGTGGACCAGTTGGTGATGAATCATCAAATAAAGTCTATGGAATTGTATCATATGTTGCACCCGAGCTACTTAGGGGTAATAACACAAAGAACACAAAAGAAACTGATATCTATAGTATTGGAATGTTAATGTGGGAAGTATTTGCAGGACATCCACCATTTGATGATAGAGCTCACAATCATTGTTTAATTTTTGATATATGTGAAGGTTTACGGCCACCAATACTACCTGGTATGCCTGACGATTATCTACAAATGATGCAGAGGTGTTGGGATGTGAATCCATCAAAAAGACCAACTAGTAGAGAGCTTTGGAATTTTGCCAAGAATAAATTTGAAGAAATTATTAAAAATGAAAATAATGAAATTCTTAAAAATAGTTTAATAAAAAGATTATTCAAATTTTCTAAAATCAAAAACCATAAAATTGAATTTAATGATGATGGTGGCAGCAGCAGTAGCAATGGTGGTAATTCACAACAAGCACACAAATCACATCCACATGCATATCATACAAGTAGAATATTAGATGAAGAGATTGCTAAATCTAAAAGCTTGAAAATTCATACAAGTAATAGTTCGTTAAATAATCTTGATTGTAACTCCTTTCTCTAGAATATTAACAAAGGTAAATAAAATTTCATTATTAATTAATTGGGAAATTACTATATATTCATTACTAGTCGTGGGACATTGCAGATCAAGTGTCATTCAATATAAACGTTACACGAATAAAATTATTATCGTCCGCTTCAAAAAAAAAAATCTCTGTTTTTCATGTAGTAAGCGATTTTCAACCATAATAAAATTTTTAGAGCCAGACTGGAACTTTTAACAACAGTTAAAAGAAAAGGCTAGCTTAAATATTGGTTACTCTACACCAGGTCGGAAGCATTTCTTTTATTCACACTTATTTTAAGATTATCGCTCAACCAGTATGCAGACTAAAGCAAATTCAGCAGCAACAGTTGTGCCAAACTGTTCCCTATAAAGTTGCTTATAACTACTTGAAAGGTTGTGTTAGAAAAATTTTGCTTTTAATTATAAGGGACTGATTTATAAGGTTATTAATTTATTTAGAATTTTAAAATTACATGGTCAAAATTTCAAAATAATAATAATAATAATAATAATAGTTAATTTATTGTTTGATAATTATGAATACAAAGAATTGGAGAAATAATAATTAACAATAAAGAAATTTATTTATTAATAATAGACCTTTGGCATAGTACATCAAGCAAGGTTTGAATATTTCGGAATAAAGCTCTAAAGGGTTGTGGTGGTAGTGATGGTAATGATGGTGGTAGTGGTGGTAATGATGATAGTGGTAGTGATAGTAATGGTGGTAGTGGTAGTGATAGTAATGGTGTTAGTAGTGGCAATAATCGTAATGCCATAGATACAAGTTGTAATAAAAAAATAAGATTATTATTATTATCATCATTATAACTTGCCCAATATAAATATATTTTGTTAATATTTAACTTATTCCAAATGATCTGATAATTAAAATATACCAAATACAAATAATTTCTATTTTCTAAAAATAAATAATCAATAATAATAAAAATATGATCGTGTAATGGATTGTACACCGTCAGATCTATACATGTGGTCAAAATTATTAAATTGCGTCAGATGCAATTAAAAATCTAGAAAATTGAACATTGCATCACCAATCATAAATTTGACACGTTGACGCAAGACGCAATTCATGACGCAAGACGAAATTCGCGACGCAAGACGAAATTCGCGATGCAAGACACAATCCATTATCTTACATAAAAAAAAATACACATTTGGAAATCTTGTTTGCAAAAAATGGTTAATACTACTATTATTAATCACTATTTGATTATGCAATTTTGCAGGTTTCTAGCCATTTTGAATAAAAAAAAAATATTAGTGCAAATATTTATTTACCAATCAAATTTCTTTGGATTATTAATATATGTGAATTTTTTTTCAAGATTATTAATAAACAATAAAATAAATTTTTGATTCTTTTCTTTTTTCAAGAAACAAAATTTTTTTATTTACAATTAACAAAAAAAAATTTTTTTCCATTCACTTTCTTTAAAGGATTATCCATAATTAACACAAAAAATAAATTCACTCACCTTCCAAAGAATCGATTTTTATTACAATTATAAATTCTTCTGAAGATGATGTTTCTACATCTACATTTATTACCAGAAAATCCAGTTCAGGAAGACCCGAGATGCAAGTATGGAACCATTTTAATAAAACTGTTTCTAGTAGTAGGGGACATTATGCAGCTACCTGTAATTATTGTGAAAAAATTTGGGCATGTGGTAAACCAGATGAACTTCAAAATCATCTCGCAAGTGAATGTGACAAGTGTCCAGGAACCATCTGTGATGAATTCATTGAAATCGTTTCAAATTGGACATTAAAAGAAAAAAATAAAAATAAAAAAAATAATCAATCTCATATTGGTGATTATATGGAAAGTACAAAATTGAATGATAACAAACGAAACAGTATCAATCAAGCTCTGGGACAATTTTTTATAACTTGTTCTATTCCATTTGCTGTTGTTGAACACCCATTTTTCATTGAATTCTGTAAGCAACTTAAACCAGCCTATGACCCACCCAGTCGTACATCAATTTCAAATACCATTTTAAATTCAGAAAATGCTCGAATTACAATAAAAATCCATGAAGAACTTCAAAAAGAAGAGAATATTACAATTGGTAAATATTTTTGGCTACTCAAAATATTTTTTGTTAATGAATGATCAATTAACTATCCTTATTTTTAGCCATTGATGGTTGGAGTGATCCCAATAATAGAAATTTATACAATTTTGTACTCATGACTTCAGATAGAAGAGAATACCTTTGGAAAATAGAGGATTTTTCTTCTTTTAGTATCACTGGGGATTTTCTGGCAGCTGAAATTGAAAAGGTTATTGAACAAATTGGCCCCAAGAAATTTGTTGGTTTAGTTACAGATGGAGCTGCAAATTGTGTTGTTGCTAGACGTAAAATTAATGAAAAATATCCAAATATATTTACAATGTGGTGTGTTGCCCATCATCTAAATTTACTTTCAAAAGACCTCTGCAAACATGAATTTGCAGATAATACAATTAAAAAATGCCAAACTTTGGTAAATTTTTTTAAAAAGTCACATTTGGGAATGGCAGCACTTTGTGAATCAATGGAAAAGCTGCAAATAAAAGGTGGTGGAATTAAAACCTTTACAAAAACTAGATGGTCTACTGTCTTTGATATATGTGAGACAATATTAAGATTACGTTCTGCTTTTGAAGATGTAAGAATTAATTCTTTGTTTTACATGACAATTCAAATATTTTAAAAAGTTTATATTTCTAATTATAGATTATAAGAGAAAAACCAGAAAATTTAAGTAGCTTATGCATTAGAACAATCAATTCACATGGCTTTTTTGATGACATACGTCAATTAACCATAGTCCTTCAACCAATAAAAAATGCAATTGGAATCCTTGAATCAAAAAATGCAACCTTAGCAGATTGTTTTTTTAATCTATGCTGTCTTGCATCAGCAATATATTATATACCAGCTATTACCAACAATACTTATCAAAATTTTTGTAATTATTGTATTGACAAATTTAATGAGAGATGGGTCCAATTTGAACACAAGTTATTTCTTTTAGCATATTTTCTCCACCCAAAGTATCATGGTAGGTAAAAATGTATCTGCAAAAATTTTTTATTAAATAATTATTTATAAAATTTTTAAATTTTAAAGGATGTGGATTACAAGATAATATATTTAGAGAGAATTGTTTGTTTGCTGGTGAATTGTTGCAAAAAATTGGTTATAACACATCAGCAGTTAATTGTTTAATAGCTCAGCTTCGTAGATATTGGCTTAATAAACCTCCATTTGATCTGGGGTTTGATCCTTTAAGAGATACACCTGTCACTTGGTGGCAAACATGTGTTGAAAAACCACCTTTTATTCAGACAATTGCTCTTAATTTATTAAGCATTGTACCACATTCGGCAAATTGCGAAAGAATCTTCTCTGTGCTTTGATGGTTTTTTGGTCAACGAAGATCAAGGTTGGATCCAAACCGAATTTCAAAGATGGCCAGAATTCATTCATATTAT